>CACKRE030004636.1:0-18556 GCA_902602495.3 Ectocarpus sp. CCAP 1310/34 | reverse complement strand
GAGAGAGAGAGAGAGAGAGAGAGAGAGAGAGAGAGAGAGAGAGAGAGAGATCCGTCATAGCGCCCCCGTAGCTGGCATTCTAACAATCCCAACAATCGAAAATCGAAGAGATTGAATTCGACGAGTGACGACGTTGTCAAGGAAGAATGGAACACTTTGTCGGATAGGGTTTAGACTCCACCCGCTCCTTGTTACCTGACGTTCGCATTCTGCTTAAAAAACGGAGACAGAATGAACCCCATGAAAAAAAAAAAAACGTCACTTGCTTATGAACTTAAGCGGCTGAACAGCACAAAAAAAAAAAACGAACGTCGTTGTGTACCCGGGCACGCGAACCCTAAACGCGATTACAGAAATGGGAGGCGGTGGAGAGATCGATACAACAGGCTTACGGCGTTTCAGGGGCATCGATCGGCTGTCGTGATTTCTGGCAAAGGTTAGCATTTGATCCTATGCCTATTGAACATGGCACCCGTCGCCGGGGGCACCGGAAACGAAAACACAACACACCACCTCGGGGGGCTGGTCATCGAGCAGCTACCGCTTCTTCCATGGAAATACAGAACCAGTCATACTTCTCTCTCTCTCTCTCTCTCTCTCTCTCTCTCTCTCTCTCTCTTCTAAAGTTTACACGACTTCATGAAACGCTCAGTCTTCGGGATAAACTTGCGTGCCGAAAGTCCTTCTCCTACGCCTTGATACAAAAAATATTGCGTTTGCTTTGTCTCTCTTGTCTGTCCGTCTGAATGCGTACATAGAACTTTCGCAGACAGCCTCCACTTCTGCAATCATCGCCGGCCATACAACGCACAACAACCGAGTCTTCTTGTTAATGGCTCCAAAGAAAACAAGAAACTGACTTCCCACAGCAGCCGTGGATGAGACAAGTCGGGCCGCAAGCAGCGTCATTTGTTCTAGCGATGGCGTCGACAGGATGAAAAACCAAACATCACCTCTTGGTCGTCGCCGCAGCGGGCTCTGTAGCCCCGACGATCATTGCCCGATCCCCCGCGCTCCAGCCCTCCCCCCCCCCTATACAGCGTACCCGAAGACATCGCCCCCATGCCGCCCAGAACCGATCGGTGGCGTTTAGCATCGCCGCCAGAGGCACCACCGGCCGCAGCCGCTACCGACGCCATTTTTTTCCCGCGCTTGCCGCCGCGGGAGGCTTGAGCAGGGGGGCGTGAGACCAGGTTAAGCGTGTTTAACGGCTTGAAGGCTTTCGTTCTCGGGGTGCCGCCTCCTCCGCTTCCAACATTTCGCTTGCGACCGCCGCCGCCGCCGCCGCCACCGCCGCTCTCCAATCGGTACGCCTCCTTCACCGACGCAAGAAGCTCAAGCGAGTCGGTCGTGGAGGCCGTGACGATGCGCATGTTCCGCGAGACTAGCTGCACCTCTCCGTTCGCTTCTCGAGGCGGGACCTCGAGATCGGACAGCTACCAATAGCGCAGCAAAGAGGGCAGCCACAACGTGGTGAACGCAGTCAGACGGACGTTACAACAGTTGATCAAGAAGGTGTGCTTGAGAGCGGCTTCGTGTTCGGTCGGCAGCAGCAATCAACAAACGTCTTCACCACCACCACCACCGCGGCGACAACAAACGCGCACGTTGATATTTTCTCCTATAAAATAATAGTTACCGGCGCGGCGATCGTCTTGAGTCCGCGTCGCCGCTACCACCACCGCTGCGGACCACCACCGCTGCGGACCACCACCACCACCACCCACACCTTGATCTTGCTCTTGCTGCCGGCGGTGATCGTCTTGCTGTCCGCGTCGAACCTTAGCCTGTCCTCGAGGACCGCCTGGCCGACGGGCCGGTTGGTCGTCTTCCTCGAATGGAGCACTCGACACTTCGCCTGCACGCACAAAAACGCAAGTCTTTTCATCGGTCAGCCGGTTAGCCCGGTCGATGCTAATGATAAAGACACACACACACACACACACCACGCTGTTACGATTAGCTAGCGCGGTCGATGCAAATAACAAAGGCACACCAACGAGCGAGCGAATTTGAATGGTTGCTGCATGCGTCGTCGGGCTGAGGCACGGCCAATAGTTTAATTTTGTATTAATGTTTTCAAAGACACGTCGGTTGTTGCTCGTTTGACAGCTTGCCAAGGCCTCTATTTGGGAAATGTACCACTAGTTTTATTGTGGGCGTTAGGTGCTTGACCGCTGTCAAGGGGTCAAACTGCGACAATCGACATCTTTCCCGGCCGATGTTGTGATTGTCTGTCCGACGTTTGGTGTGATTGTCTAGCCGACGCAATCCGCACATTGCATACATACGAGTGCATTGTGTAGGTGTTGTCATGGCACCTGCGCATCTTATCGGAACCGTGCTACTTCCAACGCAGAGGCATGGTATGTGTCAGGCCATGCCACCTTTTTCGTGGGTGTAAACACTAGATATGTAAACATGTAAACATGTAAACTGGTGTGTAGATCATGTACATCCGTCGTTGATGGTGGTGTACTACAAGCTACACGGTCGACGACATCATGTTTTGCTGCTCAAGAGGTAATGGTGCGACACTTGAAGTGACTACTGAGGGTCTATAAGTTGGGTGAAAAACACACAGCTTCACGGCCAGACGGGAGAAGCACGGCCCTGCTGCGCACGGCGGCACGCCAGTGCCGTGTGTGTTGTGTGGTGTGGGCTTCAGCTCCATCTCGCGGGGTGCAAAAGGTCCCAAAGAAACAGGCTTTTCCCCCGTAGGCGATTTTACTTCGCGATTTAGATACACTAACTTTTCTTAAACTCTATTTTCAGTATAATAGCCAAACTCGACCACAAAAATACGAGGCAATCGCCTACAATACGGCGGAAGAGCCTGCAAAGAAATGTGCTTGCACCGAATTTCGAAAATGGAACGACGGTGTTTTTGTTCGTGTTCATCTCGACAGACTAAACACATCCGCGTTGACGCCACACACATCGAAGTTGGATTTTTACATCCACGCGCTCCAGTTATCCATGCATAAGGCCCAGGTCATGTAGGCACGACGGGATCTAGCAGTAGTGATGTGATGCAGCGGTCGGATGGATGCCATCAACACTGCCGTGCTGTACTTCATATCGTCGGCCATTTTTTTTTTCTTCTTAATATCACACAACAAATCCATCTCTATCTATAACTCTAGTCTAAGATAGATTAGCAATGAATCAATAGCGTGAGCGAAAGGCTACCTGTATGTCTACACTTTCCCAGACAGCATCCAACGATAACTCCCCTGTGGGTAATAGGCTCAATAAGGCAGTTTGGTAGCCATCTTGTGTATCTATCTGTATTATATGCTGGGAAGTTGTAGACGGAAGATTTAGGGGAACTCGGTTTGTCGGGTGTTCTATTGTAGCACCCTCATGTGGTTGCGAAGGAAGCGCGCCTCGGGGTTTTTGAATTTTTTCTGCGGCGAATTTGTAAATTTTGAAACCACTCGCGGGCAAAGTGCCTTCAGCCGCCCGCATTCAAACAGAAAAATCATCTTGCCTTGATGGACTTGCTCATAGTAGGCCGGATGGCACCTCCGCACTGCTTGTGCAAGCGCCCACCCCTCAAGGATGAGGAGAGAAAGAGAGAGAGGTCATGCATGGCCAGAGAGGTGTGCAAGCGGGGGGCTCGCAGTTCAGAGTATCGTAATAACCCAACATACCTGCCCACTTTCTTTTTGTGTTTTTTTTTGTGTTTTTTTTTCTGGACGTCTGTGGGCTCGTTCGATGTGTGTACGCATGTAGTTGTGATCTCCTTCGGAGACCCCCCCTCTCCGGGCCACGGCCCTGGACAGCAGCAGGACAGCAGAGCGAACACGCCACACTCACCAGGACAGGGAAGGAGGATCCCGTGCGCGTTTTTCGTTGCTAAATCGAAAGGAGGATCTTTTGTTGTTCTCTGTGCACGTACGTCCTGGTTGAGCGGAGAGAGAGGGAGAGCAAAAGAAAATCAACTTAGTCTTTTGGCCCCGGTGGGGAGCAAGACACCAAGGCAGGCACGATGAACAGGCGTAACACTCCTCGCGGGCAGATGTCCATGGGGAAGGGAGGACCGGCCATCCAGATGATGGAGGGAGGTGAGCTCCCTTTTTTGAACGCTTGTGCTGCTTTGCATCGGCAGGTCGTTGGTGTTTGTTGGCTTTTACTTTCCCCCGAGTGGAAGAAGAGGGCGTATCCGTTGTTGTGGCGATTGCGCGCTCTTTCGTAGCCGCAGGACTTCTGTGACCACCAATATGCATATAACTTTGCATAGAGAGGTTTGGTAGACGATTGAGCTCCCTTGGCGATTGCATCACTGATGCTGTCGTGCAGACGAAAACCTGGCAGTGGGAGTTGGAAAACGCGCACAAAAGCGCGCACAAACACCTACACACACACACAGCTAGTTTTTTCAATTTCGCCGCGCCAACGCTCTCTCGCTTGCTCCCACAACTCCAATGTGGTTGCAGGAGGGGGGGTAGGTTGGCCAACAACAATAGTACGCTCTATGCATGAAACAAATAAAGCCTCCCGGCAGGCTGTTGGGTTGCTGCCACAGAGGTTTCGCCCGGGTGGCATGTTTCCCTCTGGTGTTGTCGCTAAGCATGATGGAACACGATACCTGTAAGCAACACCTTTCTACCCGCCAAGGCGCTGCTGTAATTGCACACCCGTAAGCCTTTTGATCTTACGCTGTTTCCTTAACCCCCTTGTCAAACATGCTGCTGTTGCTGCTGCCGGTTGTTTGCTCCCTCTCTCTTGGTTGGACTCCATTCGGGGGGAAACAACAACAACATCATCAACAACAGCCATGCGAGCCATGTTCGAACCTCCTCCGCCGCTGGAGTTCAAGAAGAGCGTCTGCAAGCGAAAGCCTCCCACGGTGGAGGGGGTGGCGGCGATGCTCAAGGGCAAGGGCGCGGCCAATCTCTTCGAGAAGGGGGCGCCCCCGCCGCCCGAGAAGTTTGAAACCCCCAGGCAGAGGCACGCCCGGATCGCGGCAGCGAAGAAGAAGGTGCGCATGTGTTGGCGTTAAATCATTGGGGGAGACGGCTTACTTTAGTGGTTGTTTTTTCTCCGGTGTGCGTGCCCCCCTCTTCCCACCGGCGTGTCGGTTGTCGTGTTTGTGTTTTATGATTTGCATCGACCGCGCTAACCGGCTTGCCAATGAAAAGACGTCAGTCTGAGTGCGGTTGAAAGCACAAAATGCTTCTAAAGGCCGTGATCTGGGACCCCGTGAGGAGGCGTCATGGGGGAGGCTATGCTACTCTCCGCGTGTGCATGTGTGTGCGTTGTTTCATCAGTATGGATCGTGCTTGCCCGGCGGTCTTGGACGCCAGGCTTACCTATGGGGAGAAGAAAATAACGGTGTATAAACCGCAGGTCCTCGGATAGGGAGGATGGCGCAAGGAGAGTCGAGCATGTGTGCTCATGTCTTTTAGTGTGTTCCAAGCCGCGTTCTGTTGACCTTAAACAACGAAGCAAAGGATAAAGGGGGTGCAGAAAAGGGGTTTTGACGCTGGCTCTTTTCCCATACTTTAATTCTATACAAAGAAAGAAAACACCCTTCCCGCCAGGGTTAGGTTAGGCATTCCATTGTCATCAGTAGAGGACACCATGAAGAGCCGTCGTGCGTGCTGGCACATTCAGGTTTGCTAGTGGAGCGAAAATATCGAAGGTCGCAGCAGCCTCTGAAAACAGCCCGAAACCTGCGCCAGGACCAAGCGGCGTCCAACATTCGTCACAGCCATGCTCACCGCCACAGACCGTAAACCTTTGCCGCTGTAAACCCGTAGTTGAGGAGATAGGGGTCGGTGGCGGCGAGCATTGCTGTGAATGTTGGATGCCGCGTGGTTCCGGCGCAGATTTCGGACTGTTTTCAAAGGCTGCTGCGACCTTTGATATTTCAGCTCTAGTAGCAAATCTGAATGTGCCAGCACGCACAACGCCTCTTCATGATGTCCTCTACTGATGACAATATAATACCTAAAAACTGACCTTGTTTGAACGCATTTCGTTTTGGCTCCTTTGACTTGAATTCAGAATGGTGCGAATATTTATCTTGATTTCAAAGCAGGCCTGTGGAGGTAGGCGCGTGAAAAGTATGTTTTTGAGCAGCCTCTACTTCCGCCCTGTGCGAGAATCAACGATTTCTGTTTTTCGCGGTGCCTTCCTGCTGCTCTATTGTGTCTGTTGTGCAATTTCTGGTGCTCTTGCGTGTGTTTCAAAATAAATCAACATCAAAATTCGTCTTCTGCACCCTCTTCATGATCGATGTCTGCCAAGATCACAAGGACAACGTCCGAGGTGCACAAGAAGACCTGTAAAGGCTGACTTGCTTCGTATTGCTTGTTTGGCTCCCGGCGGACGATTGTCACAACCGCGTTGAACACCTTGAGGTTCGCATCTGCCAGAGCAGGGCTCAGTAGACCCGAGTCGAAGAGCCACGCATTAGTTGTATGCTTTGTTGCGAAACGGAGTATCAAACACCACACGCAAATATCTTTTTCAGGCTGCAGGTAATCAGCAGTGCACACGAAAAACACCAGAGACACTTGCCCATAAGCACGACCGGCAACCAAGGACACAAGAGCGCACAAAACTCGCGCACGCACGCGTTACCACGCACACGTCCGTCAAGTAATCGCATCTGAGAACGTGAGTCGGGGATCAGTCCGGATGCTGTGCAGGCACCGCTGGTTGCAAGCCGGGACGGGTTTTATCGCGAACACAAGAGCAACCATAACCACCACCACATCGAAATCGCGAAACTTGAACCGCAACCTCGTGTACCCGCACCGAACATGTCGAACCATAAATTTAAGTACTCACACCCAACAAACGCGCCATGTTCAACGGGCACAGGCCGATGAGGAGGGTCTCAAGGACAAAATTTCAAAGTGGAACCCGAAGGACGACCCTAAGGCCAAGGGGGACGCGTACAAGACCCTTTTTATCGCCAAGATCAGCTACGACACCACCGAGAAAAAGCTGCGCAGGGAGTTCGAGCAGTTCGGCCGCATCCAGTCGATCCGCATGGTGCAGGACCAGGATGGCAAGCCTAGGGGGTGAGCAAGCATGAGACGGGCAGAGAAAGAGAGGCAGCCAGGCAGGCAGAGAGAGAGGAAGGGGGGGAGAGAGAGACAGAGCGAGGCGGGCAGACGGAGAGGTCGCCATCTGTCTCGACAGTGGCGTTAAGAGTTACTTCAAGACATGGCCAAGCTCCATTCCCTCCTGCTTCTCTGTTCTTGTGGGCCCTGTTTGCTACAAATTCCCCGAAATCAAGCAAGCACGCGCGTGAGCCGCGCGTGGACCGCCTTCAATGTTTGCTTTTGCGCCAAGTGCTGCAGATTCAAGACTGGTCGCTGCGGCTGCTGAGTATTTGCTGCTGCTGTCTCAGAAGCGTGGCAGAGTTCTTCTTTGAACACAGCAGTATGCGTCTGCTGCTGTGGCTGTTGGTTGCTTGTGCCGACATGTCTCGCCTCCTGTCTGCAAATCCATCTTGTGTGTGATGCACGAGCAACCAGCCAGGCGCATGTCCAATGGATACATTTGCCCACGGCACACAAACTCGCACACGATGCAAGTAGTATTCAAGAACACACCCACGTTAACTGTTCCCCAAACTGCGCGTGTGCAGCTACGCCTTCGTGGAGTACGAGAACGAGGACGACATGCGCGTGGCCTACAAGAGAGGAGACGGCCGCAAGATCGACGGCCGCCGCGTCCTCGTAGACGTGGAGCGCGGCCGCACCGTGCGCAACTGGCTAGTGAGTCCCGAGCCAACTGTTTTGATCGTGGTGACTTCTGAACATGGAGACATTTCTTGTTGTCCTTGTCGTCAGGCATTTCGCTCGTTGTCTGTGCCGTCTCTTTCGGCCTTACAGCTTTTTGTCTGGCCTCGCGGTAGAGCTTTTCTCGTGCCTTTTGCTGACGGACAGGCAAGAGGGGGACGTCGGTACATTGTGGTGCATGTCCGAAGCTCTCGTTGGGCACCCGTTACACTGTATGCTCGACGCCTAGGAGTCGTGAGGACTGGCTCTGTGTCCCGGGGGCATGTTCCGCGAATAGAAAGCACGCCGAGCCAGGGTTGAAAAGCCGCTGTTGGAGTCGCGGGTTCCCAAAAGTGAAAAGACGAGAGAGGAATGGACGAGAAAACCCGACGGCCTTGTTTCAAACGTGCCTCCCGCTGCCGGCGACAAGTGCAGATGTAACTGATCACATGGGCCATCCTTTGTACTCATGTTGCTTCGTCGGGATGGTTCACAGCAGTTGTTCAAGGTCACATGAAATCGGCAACAAGTGATCGTTACCCCTACCCGTCCGGTTGATCTCTGTGAAACGTAGCCTGGTCCGGTGAGAACCGGGCGTGCTCCGTCCCGGCTCTGTAGGGATGAGAGGTCAATGTTTTAACTACTACACTACTACGGCATGCCCGACTATGAGTACACCCCCCTCCCCCCCTCCTCCGGCGCTCGTCAACCATGTTTGTGTGTGCAGGTGTATGCGAAACACGTCTTGTGCGTGATGAAAAGCCCCGACGCAAAATATGAGTACCCGCCTCCCCCTCCTCCTTGTGGTGTATGCAAAGCACGTCTTCCCGCTGCGTTATAAGAAGCCCCGACGCAAAACATGAGTCCCCCCCCCCCCGCCCTCCGTCCGGCTCTATTTTTATGAATAGCCCCGTCGGTTCGGCGGCGGACTCGGAGACTCTCGCAAGGAGCGCCCGAAGAAGGGCCATGAGGCCGAGTGGCGCGAGCGCGAGCGTCTGGCGGCGGAGGCCAAGGAGGCCGAGAGGGAGGCGAGGCGCGAGAAGGAGCGGCAGGAGGAGAGGGCCCGCCGGGACCGGGAGAGGGAGGAGCGGGAAAAGAGCCGGCCCGCGGGCAAGGACGGGGACGGGGGGGACAGCAAGAGGTCCGACAGCCGGGAGCGTGGCAGGTATGTCGGAAGTTGGTAGTCGCGTGCATTCTTCCCGAGATCCGACGGCAGTGGTTTTGTAGCGTCGAGGGCAACAGAGTCAATCCTCGATATCTTGTGTGTGTGTGTGTGTGCTTGTTTGCTATTGGCGTCGACCGCGCCAACCGTCTGACAAAGTGAAGAAATGAGAAGTCTCTTGTGTATGTTTTTCATATTAGTAGCATCGACCTTGCTTACTGGCTATCCAATGAAAAAACGTTAGTCTCAGTGCGGCTGAAAACAGAAAATGCAAAGCCATGGTGTGTGTGTGTTGCGCTACCAGCGACGGCGCTGAGAGATGAAATGACAGCAGCAGGCAGCCTTGCCGAGAAAACCTAGACAACACCTGTTAGTCCGCCAGGTTTTACCGATTTGGAGGGAGGGACGCGGAGGAGAACGAACAGATGGTTCCAGCCTTGGGCTTTCGAACCCTGGCATGCATGCAGAGAACACGATACACGATACACTACCTCCAAGCCTTTTTCCTCCCCTGCCACTTCTACTCCTCGTGTCTTGTGTCCTCGTGTTTTGTGTGTGTTAGTTTATTGCTTGCGACCACACGAAATGCGCTTGATCAAGCAAGAGACTGTGGTGTGTGTGTGGGGCTCCTCTTGTGAATACCCCAGAGACCGTGCTCGCGTGTTTACCCACGGGAATACGCCTGTTTCAGCACGCGAATGCTTTTTCAATGTGATGTTGCCCGGCGCGGTTTGCTTTTGAGGGCCCAGGGCCTACCACATGTATATACACGTGCGAAAAGCTTGTGCGACCGTTGTTTCTCTTCCACGGTATCTCGGAGGAACAGAGTTCTCTTGGCTGCTTTCGACAATTCCCCGCCAAAACTTTTTGTCCAACAATGCGAGTAATATTTTATCATGACGACACACACGCACGTGCGATTTTTTGTAAACGCACAATCCTTTGATTTTGTGGGGCATATCCTTGCAATGTGTCGCCCTTCTGTTGAGAGATGGTTTCGGCGGCCTGTTCGGTGTTGATGCTATCATAGTCTCCCCACCGTGGCGTTTTATTGTTCGTGCCGCCAAGCTGCCTCTCGATCCACGCGATCGCAGCATGTGCACTTTCTCGTCCTCACGGATGGTTTCCCATGGCGCGGCGTTGTAGTGTTCCTCGTCTCTTGCTGCATCTTGCTCCGCGGCGCTATGAACCCCAACTCGCTCGAACCCCTCTGTTGTCTCTCTTTTACTAATATTCTGTTTTGGTGTGTCTGCATTTCTTCCAAGTTTATGAAGTATGTTATAGACTCTCTAGAAGTCTTGAAGTCACAGACATCTACAAAGCCCCCTTCACGCTGTTTCAACGGAAAGCAAGGTGCAAAACTGCTGCTTGCCGATCCGGGCTGTGCCGCTTTGCTCGTGCTTGAACAAATTCTGGCCGAGCGCCGTATCCATTTGATAGTTGTAGCTCCCTCATCCGTTTTTTCTCGTTTTCTCCCCAAGATTTCAGCATTGCTCCCCCCCCCCCNGCCGAGCGCCGTATCCATTTGATAGTTGTAGCTCCCTCATCCGTTTTTTCTCGTTTTCTCCCCAAGATTTCAGCATTGCCCCCCCCCCCCCGTGTGTTTTTTTTCTTTTTGTGGTGCTGCATCTGCAGACGGGGGGACAGCAGGGACCGGAGCCGGAGCCGGGATGGAAGCAGGGACAGGTACGGATACCTTCACCGAGGACGGTACGGCTGTCTGCTGTTGTTACTGGTCGTCTTCCTTGCTGGCTTTGTTGTCCTTTCGTGATGTGTGTCGCGGGAAAATACCGTTCCCTTGGCTCAACCAAACATAAGTACTTGATTTCAACGACCAGGACAAGAATTTTGCGATGTCCTGTAGTCGGTGTGGGTTTGTGAACGGAACGCCCACTTTGTTGGTGTGTGTGAAAGTTGTGTCGCTCGTCGGTGCGTGTCCATCGCGCTCGTGTTCTCGCGCACTGGTGATTTATGAGCACATGGCCCATGACGACGGAACATGCCTTTCTCGCTGTGGGATAGGATGTAGCGGTTAACTTGGAGGAGAGGTACTGGGGAGAGATCGGAATGGTCTGGAGCGTGCGGAGGCAACAGTAGCAGCAGGAGCAGCAGCAGCAAAACAACAATATCAACAACAATCATCACGACGATAGCAAGAACAACTACAACTAGCGTAGGAATCAGAACATAAATATGGAAATATATATATGATCATAGTGGGTTTTTAGAGCTGCCCACGCGGCGAAGACTTGCCTCGGTCGTGCAGCCGTGTCGACCGACTTCCAGGTTGACAGCAACCGGTGAGCATAGATAATCGCATCGCGCATGTTTACAAAAAGCTTCAGACCCCACAGGCACACACATTGCGCATGGCTTTCTCATTGTCGCAAAAAGTCGTGGTTGTTATCCAAATTAAAGTTTTGGTTATACCTGTAAGACCGACCGTTTGCAACCATCATGATATGCCGTCGATGAAATTCAGATCGTTCCGCAACCAACTACCATCGATGACCCCGGGACACACCCTCCCGCCGACCCCCGAACTTCATTGCCCCAGGCGCAGGCGCAGTAGGAGCCGCGACCGCCGCCGCTGAACGCACCGGAGAGATGGCGTTCCGGTCCAAGAAAATCCGGGGTTTTAGAATTAAGCAGGCGGTTTAGCGGTGGGATTTCCATGCGCGCGAAAAGCGTGGTATTTCGGCAAGGGAGAGTTGTGACAAGCATTACCCTCCGCGTGGTTTCGACGCGGTGTTTGGTGGGGCTCGCTCTCTGCCAGTTCGCCAGGGTTGGCGCGTATCGCTGTAGCGAGCGAGGAAATGGTGGGCACGAGCACGCCGTTGCTGTTGTTGCCGTCGTAGTCTTTCCGTTGCCTCTCGTAACGGGTGGGTATGTGCACGGCGGTGGCGTGGCCCAAGTAATCGGCAGGGATTTTTTTGTCTCTTTCCTTATTTCGGCGGATCTGCACGTACCGTGTCAGAGCTGGCAGTGGTTCGGACGGACGCAGACGTGACCGCGTGTGTGGATGGTGTTCCTGCTTCGACGCCGGCGGGTAACAGCTGTCTCTGCTGTTGCTGTAGCATGCGAGGACACACGCATTCGGGCGAAAACATTACGATTTCTTTCTCACAAAAGCTTGCTTAGGAAGCTCCGGGGCGGTATGTAGCGCATGTTGGCCTTCTTGCGCACGTGGGTGTGACGCCAGGACTATTGCTTCTCAGAAAACAAACTAAGGCGCTCAGAAAACAACCTGGAATGGTGGATGCAGCGACAGGTCGTGGAGGACAGACGCGCGAAGGCGCGAAGGCCGGGTGGAAGAAACGCAGGATTTGGCTGCGCTCTGTGCTCTCGCTCTCAAGTCTGCTTGCTCACTTTGCACGCATGCAACCATCGTGGGAGATACCACGGATCTTCACACCCCTTTAAACAGGCGTGCCTGTCGACTGGAGACGCCTGCTTCTACTAAGTGAAAGACGCCAGGACGAAGCTCGGCAGAACGTTGTGGCCGGGAAGGTGCATGGAGGAGGTGGGGGCGAGGGAGCAAAGAGAGAAGAGATACGACCAAACATGGATACCCTCTTTGGAACGCCAGCGCAAAAGCTGCGGGTTGGCTGTCGATACACATGTACGAGGTTCATCGCGCTTCTGTCGGTGATGAGGTGAACTACAGTTGGCGCCCGCAGTTAAGAAGCGCTTGTTTCAGGTCCAGCCTCGAATTCTCATTGTGGGCTATGAACTCAGCGCATGTCGTTCAGTTTCTTGTTTCAAGTTTCTTATTTTTTCGTGCAGCCAAGTCCTGCTGAATTTCCCAAATCGGCAATTTCTTATTTCTCTGCTTGCATACTACACAACTTTCCAAATGTACAAATGTTTTGCACTGCTTTCCTCGACCCCGTACTCAACCCCGATTCTCACTACCGACGGCTGCACGTAAGGCCACCACTCCCTAGAAGCGAAATGCATCCAGCGGCAACGTCTCGCTATCGCTCCAAGGTCCTGTACCCCCCTCATGAGTGAGGGCTGAAACTTAACAAATGCATAAACATTGCATGATGCCTCACCCGCACGCTGACGTGCCAACAACGAAAACTACCCCGTCATTATGTTGCAAGCTCCGTGAGGCGAACATTGGGGGTTGTCACCCTTGTGCGCCTCCCGCTCCCTCCTTTGGGTCTACCTCTACGAGAACCCACGCCCCTATTGCGGCGTCTTCATCCGTGCTGTACGACTCCAACGGCACCTTCATGCTACGCGTGCTTTCGTCACAGTGCAGGATGACGCGGTAGTCGTACTCTTGCCGCGAAGCGGGGTGAGATCTGCGACTAATTACCCGAACCAACCCAACCCGAGTTTCACGAGAACTAATCATAATGCACTATGGGAGGGGGGGGGTCGGGGGAGAGGGGGAAAGAGCGAGAGAGCTGTGGGGTTTGTTTCTTATTCGACACACTCCCCCGTAAACCCTTGTTTCTTCTGTGTAGTAGGGCAGCGGTCGCCGCTGTGTTTCTTATTGAGACATTTATTGTTGTGTGACCCAGATTGAGCTATTTTCTTAACCCTATTTTCTTGTTTTTCGTGAAAAAGTGAGCCTCAATTTCTTCACAAATTATTTCTTAACTGCGGGCGCCAACTGTAGAGTAAACCGGCCACTTAAGGAGCGCATAAGCCACCTCTCGCGCCAACAGCCCGTTCTCGGGCGTGATATCGAATTTCAAGTGTTTTTCAGTATCGGACGATAGGGTATACATTGTAGACTACCTCTCAAAAAAACAATAAAAAAAAATCGTGAGGGCACATGAGATAGAGCTGATGCAGTGCACATCAGTGTTTAATGAAACATGGTGGAACCCCCCCACCCACCCCAATTAAGGAACACTTCAGCTTTGTGGCTGATTTCGTACGTTCTGAAGCGTTTCATTATCTAATTTTTTGTGTACATGCGTCTGTTGCAACATGTATCCATTTGAGGAAAAAAATTGGAATTGATCCACGCCCGGGGACAAAAGCCTCACATCCCCGGGTTTCCCGGCTGAAATCGGGGACGTATTTCACCCCGTTTTTGACCGTACGGTGGTGCTGCGCACATGAAAAGAGCCAGAACTTAAGAGATTAATGCATCGTTGGTTCATTCTGCTCATATATCGACTCCATGAAAATAAATTAGGACGAAAAATGTTGCGTAGGTAATGTAATACCCGTTCAAACAGGCAAAACCTTGGACCTGGCCGCTACGGTAAGAATTCTCCGCGGGGACCCCAAGGCCATTTCCCTTGTTTCACATTCACCTTACACTCCCACAACGTGTTGCAAAAAAATAAAATCCATGTATACCCGGGGACAAAATTGCCATATCCCCGGTTTCGCGGCAAAATCAAGGTATCGCCCCCCCCGCCCCCCCCGCCCCCGGTGCTGGAGTGCACCCCAAGCATCTCTGCATAGCCTTAGAAACCACCCCAAGCTTCTACTAGGCACATCAATTTGACTGCAAGAAAAAACCTTGTCGTCTGGAGCTCATTTGACCTCTTTACATAGACTACATACATTCAANGTTGCAAAAAAATAAAATCCATGTATACCCGGGGACAAAATTGCCATATCCCCGGTTTCGCGGCAAAATCAAGGTATCGCCCCCCCCGCCCCCCCCGCCCCCGGTGCTGGAGTGCACCCCAAGCATCTCTGCATAGCCTTAGAAACCACCCCAAGCTTCTACTAGGCACATCAATTTGACTGCAAGAAAAAACCTTGTCGTCTGGAGCTCATTTGACCTCTTTACATAGACTACATACATTCAAGTGAACTGGGCCAGGCCAAAAGCAGCTTGGCACTGCGGTGAGACTTCTCGCAGAAAACCGCACCTGTTTCCCACCACTCGAACGCCCCATCGAAAGGTCCTCCAAGACGATTAGCTCAAGTCGCGAAGCAGCAAAAAAAATCAATAGCCCTTCAGGCCCGGGGACAGCATTTCAACGTCCCCGGGGTTGCAGAAAACACCTCCACACTCCTCATCCCCCCTCCCCCCGTGGTACGCTCGAAAGTACCCCCAAAAGCTGTTGAAGCATAACCCTGGAATGCGTATCGGCACCTCGACACACAACTGAGATTTTCTGTACGTCCCACTCGAATAATTCATCCTTCACTCAAATAAAAAAACGATAACCGTACAGCATCTAGTCTACACATCAACGATTGGTGTCGGGGTTCGTTGCGTCCTCGAGAGGAAAAAGGGCCCGCCGCCGCCGGCGGCTGAACAAAGGAAGCCATTGCCCCTCTCGGCCGTCCCGCTCCTCCTTGAACGCGAGCACCGGCCCCCACCCGCCCACCAGCCCCCCTTCCCTCTCCGCGAGCACCAACGGGGCGGCCCCGGCCACCCTGGCCATGGCCGCGCCCGTCTCGCCCTTCCTGGCCCCACCACAGCCGCGCCCCCCGATCTCCGTCCGCGCACCGTTTTGCCCAGTCCCCCTCGGTGTTGCCATCGGGATTGGGTTTTCGTCGCTTGGCAACGACTGCCCCCTACTCCTCCCTGCGCCTCGCCCTCCAGCTCCCTGCCCGCCCCACCCGCCTCCCCGCCCGCTGCTCCGTCCGCCGCTCCGCCCGCCACCCTGCCCAAGATTGGCCTCCCTCGCTGCCCTTGCCTCTGTACGGGCCTAGGCGTTGTCCACCTTTACTTTCTCAGCTGCCTCTTTCTCTTTTTGTTCTTCCTGGCCTTAGCAAGGCGCTCTTCGGCCGACAGGAGACCGCCCTCGGGCTTCGCCCCGCCCGCCCGAACGGGCGAAAGACTTGGAGCGCTTGGTGAGGCGGGTGAGTCCGCCGAGGAACACGGTGTTCACGCGGAGCCCCTCGATCATCACTCCCTGTCGTTTCAGCTCCAGGAGGGCAGCGTGGCCGAGATCTTCTTCGTGCTTCTTGGAGGCAACGACGGCGAGGTCTTCAGGGATAGGGCGGTCATTCTCCCGTTGTTTCCTCTTGCTGGGTTGTCGGTTGATGGCCTTCTCCATGTTCACCGGCCACAAGTCCGCCCCTTTGAACGCCGCCATGTTATTCGCAGGCGTGAAGCTCCCTCTCCATGCCTCCGCCATCACGCCAGCCATGTCGCGCTTCACCGGACTCCTCCCCCCGATTTTCAGTGGGTAGGCCGTGAGCACCCTGGTGAGCTCCTTCTTGAAAGGTTCCGAACGTACCAACGTCCAAGGGTTGGGTGATGTGCGATATGTGGGACGGGAGCTGGAAGAGGTCGATGTACGAAATCTGTTTAAATCTTCCTCCTTGCACAGGACAGTCCCGGGACCAACCCTCGCATCTATGGCCACCTCCTTCTCCACACGGCGATGGAGCGAGGTCGGGTTCAACCCGTAGGTGTCCGCAGCAACCCTAAACGACATCTCACCGCTGCGTACTGCATCGACAGCCTCCTGGGCCCGCTCTGGGTCTACTCTCGCCGCGAATTGTGGGCGGAGATACGTTCGTTTATATATGTGTTCCTTAGTCTAACCCTTTTGGGTCTACAGGCGTCCTGACTGATCATTGATTGATCACTTGCAAATGATGGTGTTGTGGCATGCCATGGAGTTGTTACCCTGTATCCCTCCACGCCAGGTGTTGGCAAGTCAATAGGTAGGTGTGTCTTTATTATTCGCATCGACCCCGCTACCCGGTTACCAATACAAAGACGTCACAGCAGTGCCAGCGGGTAATATCAGGTCCGTCCCTGTAACGGCCAAAATTCCATTGTCAATCTGTCTCTGACTCTTTATCAATGATAGAGATGGACTCATTGTGTCATATTAAGAAAAACAAAAAAAAATGCACACTGCTCTAAATGCAAATGCCACCATGAATCTCTCGCCATATCCTTTCACAATAAAGGCACACACCAATAGCTCCACATACATACCCTCGCCCGAATCTAGGAAGCCACTCAAAGAAAGACAGGATGACAGCGAAAAGGGGCACTTCAAGCCCAACCAGGCCAGGATATGATCGTGGTATGCTGCATATTATCCTCCAAATATGAAAATCGTACACTTCCCAAGATCCAGCAGTCATCGTGTCAGCAGCTATATACTATACAGCGGCAGCAGTATATTCTAGACGAGTCCAACATACAGCAGTAGTAGTAGTAACACACACACCATCATCATAGCCCTACACAAACCCTCGCCCGAACCTAGAGAGCCACTGATGCAAAGGTAGGTGTGTGTGCTCTGGTGTGCCCTGTGCGTGCTTGTGGGAATTGTGGGATTGATTGTGGAAAATCACAGGAGCTGTAGTGAGACGGCAGGGCTCACATTGGGGAGGGCACAGAGAAGTACAGAAGTACAAGAACCAGCTATGGGTCTACAAGCCCTCTCACTGATCATTTTCACTGATCATTTGAATATACTGAAAATAAAGTAGCCCCTTTGGGTCTAGCTCTTTTTTTTTCAGCAAAAAGAAAAATAGGGAGGAGGAAGAGAGACTGCGGGAGAGACAGATGTTGTTGTTGTTGTTGTTGTTGTTGTTGTTGTTGTTGTTGTTGTTGTTGTTGTCTTCACATTAAAAACCGTTCCGATCTCTCTCTACCCAGTACGTTCGTATGTCCGTACTGATACAACACTCGACGCGGTCGATTCCCCTGGTCGCAGACTAACTTACCCTAAAAAGGTACACCCAATAAAATAGTCTCGAGGGGTCCTCAAGTCAAAAAAAGGGTCCTCAAGATAGATATTCTGGGGTCCTCCACTCCCTCTGCGCGCTATGCGAGGTAACAACTGAGACTAGGATTCACCATCACGGGCCGGAGAGAATGAGGTACACCCCCTTGGTTCAATCTTGGTACTTCACAACGGAAGCAGAGACAAACAAGGCCATCTGGCACAGAAAAAGAGAGAAAAAGAGAAAAAGAGAAAAAACAGAGAAGAAAAAATAAGGAAACAGTAAAAAAGAAAAAGAGACGGAAAATAAAAGGAAACAGTAAATAAAGGGAAGAGAAAATGAAATAAAAACAAGAAAAGAGAAGGAAAATAAAAGGAAACAGTAAAAGGAAAGAAAATGAAATAAAAAGAGCGAGGACAAAAAGGGACTAGGCCGAAAATAAAAAATAACAAGAAATAGGAGACAGAAAAAGGCACACGGTGGAGAGACCACTAACGACAAGAAAACACGCAAACATGGCCATCAACCAGCGATAGAAGTAAAGTACAGTACTTGGCCCGCTATAGTGCCGGTTGAATAGTGCCGGTGCCCGGTATAGTGCCGGTAAAATGTCTGGACACAGACGGCGCCCGCAATAGTGCCGGTCCGGCACTATTGAGGGCTGCCCCGCTATAGTGCCGGTTTGTCACCACGGCGCCCCGGAATAGTGCCGGTTCACTACACACACACACCCCACAAACACACACACATGCCGCGGCCTCGTCACGACCCTCACGGGCGGGCAGGCTAAGAACACATAGGTGGCTCCATCCATCTCACAGCCTACATCTGGCAGACAGTGNGTGCCTTCGACCCTTCGACGGCGGTGGTATCTCCTTCTCTCACGGAATCACAAATCTTTGGACAACGGATGGGTACAACCTGGATTTCCTGCTACTACTATACTACACAGTCAGTAGTGCAGCAGTACTATGCGGCGGCTGCGGATACTGGATTCCTGGACGTGTTCACGTGAAGGAAA
>CACKRE030004630.1:61716-75772 GCA_902602495.3 Ectocarpus sp. CCAP 1310/34 | reverse complement strand
GTCGTTGCCAAGCGACGAAAACCCAACCCCGATGGCAAACACCGGGAGGGGCGGCTTGTCTTACAACGTCGTTGCCAAGCGACGAAAACCCAACAAAAGTCCTTGCCAAGCGACGAAAACCCAACCCCGATGGTAAACACCGGGGGGGGGTGGGGGGAAGGGGGCGATATCTTGATTTTGCCGCGAAACCGGGGATATGGCAATTTTGTCCGAGTATGCATGGATTTTTTTTTTGCAACAACGTTCCTTGCCACAGAAAAGACCTACCCACAATAGGGCACGTTGTGGGAGTGTAAGGTGAATGTGAAACAAGGGAAATGGCCTTGGAGTCCGCGCGGAGAACTCTTACCGTAGCGGCCAGGTCCAAGGTATGCCTGTTTGAACGGGCATTACATCACCTACGCAACGTTTTTCGTCCAATTTTTTTTTCAGGGAGTCGATACATGACCAGAATGAAGTAACTATGCATTAATCTCTTAGTTCTGGCTCTTTTCATGTGCGCAGCACCGCCGTACGGTCAATAACGGGGCAAGATCCGCCCCCGACTTCAGCCGGGAAGCCCGGGGATGTGAGGATTTTGTCCCCGGGCGTGGATCAATTCCAATTTTTCCCCTCAAATGGATACATGTTGCAACAGACGCATGTACACAAAAAATCAGATCATGAAACGATTCAGAACGTACGAAATCAGCCACAAAGCTCAAGTGTTCCTTAATTTGGGGGGGGGGGGGGTTTTCCACCATGTTTCGTTAAACACCGAGGTCCACTGCATCAGCTCTATCTCATCTGCCCTTGCGATTTTTTTTTTAGGTAGCCTGCAATGTACCCTATCGTCCGATACTTAATAACACTTGAAATTCGTTCTCACGCCCGAGAACGAGCTGTTGGCGCGAGAATGACTTTAGCGTTCCTTAATTGGCCGGTTCACTCTTAATACTTGTGTTGTAGTTAATCACGAACCCCGCGAAGAACACAAAGACGGAGACAATTGCCGTCTGGCAGCAGTTGAGCACCGAATACCCGAGCTCCTTCCCTGCCTGTTGTGGAGCGATTTGGGACTTTGGGGTTCACGGCGGCGGGGGTGCGTACAACGGATGTTCGGTCAAAATAATACGGTGAACGAACGTTGTTTCATGTACATGAGAGTGCTTTTCCCAAGGAAGACGAGAAGGAATTGGCCGACATAGGTGCCCTGTTGTACTGCTGTGTGTTCGGCAACGCGGTCGGCTCTGGGGATTGGGCGGTCACCGATAGTCTGAGGTGCCTCACCATGTCATGGACGTCAAAGGGTATGATCATCACCATTCGTGTGTCTTCGGGGGCTTCAGGTTTGTTTGCGGCTTTCGCCCGTTCTCAACCACCCTACCCAATTTCTGCTTCTCATCTCGCGTCTCCCCTGTTTCATGATAACCTGCTGGGCTGCTGAGGATGCTCTACACAACAGAACATCCTCAAGCAGCAGACGAACCATGGCCTCCTACTGTGCCCACGGAACGATAGCGCCCCTAGTTGGGTTGCTACTGCTGATGGCGTCGTATTCCGAAGCGTTCGTCACCCCGACGCTGTCCCAGGCACGCGCGCGTCTGATGATCTCTGCCGACGTGTCCAGGCGGAGCCATTCCGCCGCGTTTGAGAGCAGCTGGTGAGCCTTCTATGCATACAAGCTGTGTGACCGTCCTACATAATATGGGTATGCACCGCAGTAGATGATAATTGTGTGGGTGGTCAACAGGCCAGAGTACGCATCATCGGGTGATGATCCTCACGTCCAATTAACGACTCGGCAGACCGAGTCTTGAATTTTTGAACAACATGGGTCCCCTTCAACATTCCGCACCCAGTGTTGCTGACCGGCCTACAATACAGCAGTATTCTGCTGTCTTGTATTGTTGTCTGGAAGAGGTGTGCCCTGCGGGAATTGGGGATAGAGATAGCGCTTATCTGGCTTATCCCAAATTGCCACAATTGTCGAGGAGCTTTTGCAACACAGGTCTTTCCCACGAGTGTGAAGGGTTGACCATGAAGGATGCGGGGAATTCGACATGTTTTGTATATATGGCAAGCGGGTTACAGAATAACGCTTTCGTTCCAAGGTCGCGCGAATCACGGCGAAGCCAATTCCATCGGGCCTGAGGTCGACCGGAGTTTTTCTGCCCTTGTTCTCTGCTTCGCGAAGGCAAGCTGTGTACGTCGGCCGATGACTCAACACGGCTTGCACACGATCCACAAGTTGCCACGTAAGATCGAACGCAAGCAATCAACTGCGGCTTTTGATGCGTTTCTTTTTGCAAGAGTGCGCTCATTGCAGCTCAGAAGGACCACCGACTCAAGACGGGACTCAGGGGCATGTGCTGACCCCTCACAGCAACCAATAGCCTCACTGCTGCTGAGTTGTAGCTGTAGTGACTGCGTCGCTCACCCAAACATTACGAAGTCGAGCCTCAATTTACTCGCCTCCCGGGGTTTTCCCTCCGTTTCCTGCGCCGGTTTGGAAAAATCACGGAGCTATATTTTGCGACGTAAGGCCTCCAATACGTGAACACCCCGTACGCGAACTTGTCGTGGTACAAAAGTTTTTTTTTCGAAAAAGGCGAGCTCTAAACAGGACCGGCACTCGGGCTCACACACAGCGGCGATGGTAGCATCACAAAGCAACCACGCTCTGGTGTTTGCCTCCTGGTAGGCCGCGGTTGCCGGCGGCAAGAGCGGGAAGGGGCCGCAGCGGTAGCGGCGGCCTGCGGCCGCGCATGCAGGGCGCACCGGCTGCGGCGGCGCTCGAGACGATCGAAGACGCGCAGACGGTGATCGTTCGAGCGGCAGAGACGAGAGACGTCGATCCGGACACCGTCATCGAGGCCATCCGGTGAGCGCGTGTGTCGCAGTTGTATTCCCGGCTGGCTTAAGGGGGCTGCCGCTTAGTTTCAAAGGAGAATCCTGAGATCGTTCATTACCTCGGAGAGGGGTGTGGGCACTGTCATGCATGACCGTTAAGTCTTCGAACCATAGATCTCCATGCACCAGGCGCTCAGGTCACGGTCGAGAGCGGGGGGGTGGGGGATCCCGAGGCGGTTGTGCCCATCTAATCGGCAGATTTTGAAATGGCAAGTAGCCGAAATCTCGGATACTGGCGTTTGTTATCGTTCTACTGCTGCTCTTGATATGTGAGAGATTGGGATACGAAGTCTTTTCCCACTATGATGCGCTGTTTTCGCAAACAAGAGACGTGGCGACTAGAGTACCCAGACCCAGCCATATACTTGATCTAGGGGGGAGCAAGGAAGAATCGGGTTGCGGTGCGGTGGGGGCAGAAGAACCACGGCCGAAGTCTACATGCGATTTTCCACGGCCAATGTCAACATGGGATTGCCCTGGAACATTGATCCTCCGAGACGGATCAAAATGCGTCAATAAACACGTGTTTGTTTTAACTTTGAAACAAACTGGCCAGGCGAAACAACTTCTTCATGGAGCGGCTATCCAATAGTAGATGTAGTTAACGCTACATAACCCCCCCATCCGAAATGGAAGACCTTCGA
The DNA here is from genome assembly GCA_902602495.3 of Ectocarpus sp. CCAP 1310/34. NCBI lineage: Eukaryota > Phaeophyceae > Ectocarpales > Ectocarpaceae > Ectocarpus > Ectocarpus sp. CCAP 1310/34. The sequence goes on along the minus strand of CACKRE030004630.1, from coordinate 72,236 downwards.
ACACTGTCCAATAACAGTTCTTCGCTTTTTTCGTCTTGCGGACGGGATTATCAAGCACCTCTCCGCCGTAAGTTTGTAATTTGTTGTTGGTGATGCTTCGTTTTGTGTTGCGACAAAAACACCTGCAACAAAGAATGTCATGAATGCCGGGACAGGCTGATCGAAAAGTCGGGGGGGAGCAAGAAGCCGCTCGAGGGAAGGGACAGCTCGCAGCCCAAGTTCGACCTGCTCACGGACAACGGGAACTGGCGCCTCATCTTCACCACCGGGGACGTAAAGACGCAGAAAAAACTCGGCGGAAAGATTTCGTACGTGCCGATCAAGGCAGTCCAGGTACAGTATACGATGTTCTAGAAAAAATAAACGTACAATCACAAAAATATATTAATGTACCAGTTCGAGATATTACGACCACTTTTTTGGCATTTTTTGTTTCGGATGGCAATCTACATGGCCTGATTTCGGAGTCCTGGCCGGTCTTCCCTCCTCAAGGGGTCTTCGAAGTGGTCAATGCAGCGGCAGCAGTGTGTTGATGGCAAGAATGGAACGGTACGTTTCGCTGGACATGGATCTCTTCTCTCTCCAAGCCTCGCATTTGTCTCAGTGAAGTGCATGCGAACATGTCAAGATTAAATGTTGAATGCCGTGAAGGAGGAACAGAGCAGTGCGATAAAATCTTGAGTGGGTGGAATGGGTTTTTCGTCCTGTCTAGCCAACTTTGAAGTTGTGCGGCTGCGGTTCCGAGGAAATTTTTGCAACGTTGAATTTATGCTACTTCGCTCCTCTACCCAGTGGATCATCCATGCCCGCGTGCTTGGGAGGCGGACAGCTTGTTGTCAGAAGCGCAGAGAAAAACGGTCGGCCATGGGATCTTGATATGTACAAGGCAGCGTAGAGAGAGAGCGAGCGGGCGAGGAGCACTGTCGGGCATCCCGCCGCTCAATTTCCTTACCACACACACGCATCCACGTAACCCCCATGGTCCCTGCAGATCAGCGTCGACGCCGAGTACACCCCCAATTAGCCCCCTGTAAGGTATTCGATAACTTTTCACCAAGTAATACGGCAATATTCTCAATAACCATTCCGAACAAACAATACCAATCCAACCAAATCTCCCAAGGAGACATCGTTCCACGAAATCTGTTGATATCCCAAGAAAGCGTTTCCCTACGATCTCTGAATCGTATGGTATCCGATTCTCATCGCGTCAGCATGAACTCCCTCTAATATCCACCAACAAACAGAAAACCAGCTTGAGAAATATTGAGAACATATCTTTCAAGACTGCGACCCCATCTTCTCCCTATATTTTCCCAGGCCATCACAACATCGGAGTTACTCTCGGACAATACTCAGCACAAATCAACGCACCCTACAGAGACGTGGCACAATCTTTTCTATAGAATTCCTGAAATTAAAACCCAATTTCAACCTGCCGACCAATTCCAAATGAACTTCGGAAGCCCTGAACCCTCAAGATAATCGAAACAATGTCAAACCCTTCCTCCATTATGGTTTCAAAGTGTGGCTACAGCAGTAGATGAAGTTTCTCTCGAAACGTCCTCCGAAACACCAAGGGAAACCTCCACGAATACCTACGGGACAAGAGCGACCCTACGGTGGTCCGGGCGGCCCTGAGGTGCTACACTTCAATGAAGTCGCTCTTGTCTACGCACGGTGGTTTTGGGCATTATTTTAACGATGACGGGACCAAGTGGACCCAACGAGGGCTTCCGTGGGATGCTCACCGACTTGAGTTTAACACGGCGCGGAAGTCCTCGTTGGTCCGCCCGGTCCTGTCACCGTTGAAAACATGCCCCAGCCCGCCGTGCGTAGCCAAGAGCGGCGGCTTTGCTTTAAGCGCACGACGTCCGGAGCGCACAAACCACCGTACGTGCCGCTCTTGTCCTGTAATAACACAAGCCGACCCAAGTTGCTGCTGTGGTCGTCCAATATCTAGAGGAGGCAACTAGCCCGATGCCACCCGTAGGCGCCGTGTACGGCCCCGCAAGGTCTACGAAAACTCGCTCCGTGAGCCATGACGGGTGGTAGCCGTGAAGGGTGGACGGCCCTGGAAAAGGGTTCCTGACGAGGACGTTGATGGGGAGGACCACGATCCACCGGTGGTGCTGCTGGTATTGCTGGCGGGGGGACGACCCCATTGCTGCTGTTATATTCCATCCAGAACCGAGTGACCCGTAATCCTACTGCTGTATCGACAAATGGGTACAGAACAGTTGGGCCGCATTTCGCCGCATCTGCGAGCACTGCGAACGCTCTACGGCCTCGCCAAGACGTCATGTCCAACAACAGTTCCAGCGGCGGCCGCCGAAGCTGGTGTCGCTTTCGGCACCCGCGATGCTTCCAACTTTGTGTTTTTTTTCTCTCTCTTTACTTTGATCGACGTCGTGACGGGTGTTGATGACGTCGACGTCACAGTCGAGGGCTGCGCCCAGGAATGGGACCATCAGTCCTCAGCCTTCATGGCACTCTCTACGTTTCCACCGCCGGACCTGTCGACCCAGGCATGCGTGCCTGGCATAACTGTTGTTGTTGAGCACTGACTTCATCGCATCGAGAAAAGGCCATCGAAAAGGCGCTACCTTTTTACCTAGAACATGCGGTTTCGTTCGGCACTCCATCGCCATAAACTTTGACTGGCGGTGGGATATCGGTTAGTTTCTTCGGAGATTCGTCTCTATTGTCTCACTGTTAACAAGAGCGCAAGTGTTGCCGACCGTGCCGACGTCATCTTCGTGGTTGACGCGCTTCGTCTCGACACATTCCTGTGTTCGGACGTTCGATTAGGTCTTCAACCCCGACTACACGATCACGAACGGCGTCTACCTCGGCTCCTTCCCGGTTCTCAAGTTCTCCGGCACTTTCACCTGGGCCGAGGAGACGGCCCGCCTCGAGTTCACCTTCAACGAGGTGGGCGGGTCGGTATGGGTTTGCTCGAAAGACGGTACCGTAGAAATGCTTCATATTTTGTTTCTCTCATACTGTTGCGAAGGACGTGCCATGTTTCTTGATAACGTGGGGGAAAGCGCGTTGCGATCGTTTTCGCATCCATGCTTTCCCAAGAGGAAGGTGTTCACGTGGCTGGCCGCTGTACACGTATGATGTGCTCGTGCTCACTGCTGTTTATGTAGGCGGCGGGCATTTCCCTCGAAGCAGCCTCGCAAGTGTCCCACGAAATCGCCAAGTTGCGGGTGGAGGTAGGGTTCGCCGACCGTTCACCACGCCACGCCCTAACGCACGCAGTTTCCTACCTCTCCTTTCCGTCGAAGATATCGCCTACCTTCCACCCCGCCCCCAACCTTGGTCTCGTTTTTTGTGTTTTTCCTCAGGTCGGGGTCCTCGGGCTTAATTTTCCGTACAACCAGGGGGAGAGCAAGGTGCCGCCGGGTTTCACCTTCATGGACATCTCGGACCGTTACGTTATCGCTCGCGGGGCCGGCGGCGGGCTCGCCCTGTGGCTTCGGCAAGATACCGTGTAAAAACCGGTGCTTCGTTGATGGGCCAGTCCATTGCACCGCAAACGGGGCTGCTCGATTCGATGGCAGTGGGGGGAGGGGGGCGCGCGGCAGTGCTGCAATGTGCCAGCCGGCACTACATCAGGCACGCGGCACTATTGATCCCCCACCGTTCTGTTCACGGTCTTGGGTGTTGAAGCTCGTGAGGGCTCAATCTTGGCCGGGCTGGATGCTCTGACGGACGTGCTGGCCGGGTTGTCTTTGGTTGTTCGCGTGGAATCAGGCGCTGACATTTCGGAGGGGGGTCCAACCCCCCCCCCTCCTATGTGACCCCGGTTGGGTCGTCTAGCTGGTAGAAGTGGAGGATAGGAGCCAGAAGGGCAGACGACAGAATCCAATGATGGAAAAAAAAAAAAACGGTAGCGTTGGCTCAACAGGGCCTGCCGGCGAGGGAGGGGCGGGGATTCTAGCGCCATTCGACGAGCGAGACGCTTGCTCCGTAGATCTGTGTTTATTTTTTCTCGACCCATTTATTCTTGTGTTTTTTACGATCCGGGTAGGCCGTGTACAAGAGAGGATCGCATGGCGAAAAGGTGACAATTAGCGAAGAATCAAGTAACCGAGGGAACTTTTCTCGTTGAGACACAATGAGCGATGTCAGATACACACTGGGGAGCCTAAAAGTTGCTAAACCTGGAAGTGATGTTGTCCCCTTCGACATTTTGGCCTGTCCATTTACGTGTAGCAGCGGCGATGGACGTGTCACGGAAGAAATTCTAATTGCCTTTGGCCTTAGCGGGTGCGTGAATGGGTCGTGGGCGGTGCCCCTCGCCAACCAAGCACTCGCAACCGGGCGTTGCGCCTGATGGATGGGATGTGACTGCAGCCGCGGCGGATCGTGCTTGTGAGACTGGTGCAAAGTGTGCCACCGAGCAAATTAGGGTTCCAACACCCGATACAGAGCCCGGTTTCGTGATATGGGGGGCATCAAGGCGAATACGAGTTGCAGAATAATGTGAGATGTGTTGCTGTATCACGCGAAATGTTTGTCCCGGCCCGTGTGCAGTAGATTTCATTGAAAATGCGTTTTGGGCTGCTTCAAAGATGAACGAAGCTTATTTTCGTGATAGATTCGCCGCCGCATGCAATATGAAGACGTTACTTGAATTACGGTAACTAAGAACATAGACGTTATTGAGAGGAAGGCACGAACACTAAAGGAATAAAGCACAATTATGAGACGATAGCCAGACTCTTTGAGCTTCTTGTTGTTCTGCAGGAATGAAGAATGGGGCGGCACACTGTCAAGATATTTGGCCGGTCTTATGCCCTGCACCGGGCACGCGGGACGCGTAAGAGAACATGAGAGAATTCAGTCTGAGTCACGCGATATCACCTTCCACGGGGACGACCAGTGGGTAGCGTCATTGGAACCCATTCCTTCAGCGTGGATCGAACCATCGCCCGATGAACTCCAAGCAAAGCGCACCGTGCGATGTTCTTCTCGCCAACCTTGTTCGCATCACGAGCACACTTCACAAGACCAGAATTCAGGCCTGGGCACGGTGAACGCCGCGTTAGTGAGTCCTTGGGGCCATCTTGCACCCCTAGCGCTTCAGAGCAAGTCATCGACCTTCCTAGACGAGGACTTTGCTAGAAACGTTCGATCTACAAACGACACCGCTCCTCGACCTCTCGACCTCCTCCGCATCACTTTGCGCTGCCTTTCCTTCTATCACCCCTGCGCTATCGTGGCCTACTCAAACCTGTCTCCCTACTCTTCTCGAGATACGGCGTCAGCCTCCCGTTCTATCTCGCGGGGTTGTTGTATTCTACTCTTCTCTAGACACGGTAGCTGTCGCTCGTGCGTGCCGGTCCATTCCCATCACTCCGTCTGCGACGACGTGCAGCACCAACGGCACTGTGCCGGTTGCGTCCTCCGGGCTGGGAAAGCGCAGGGTAGTGCTGTACCCGCGGGGTCCGAGCGTACCGACCTGTGGATATTGGTGGTGTTGTTATTGCCTTGGAGTTGTTTCGTTGTTGAAATCAACCATACGACAGTACGAGACCTGAGGTTGTCGGTGGTGATGTTGTTATTCTTAGATTTGGTTCGTTGCTGGAACAAATCTGTGGACAGGTGTCGTACGAGAGCACTGGGGTCTAGGTGTATGACGTGTCTATCACGCAGTAGTGCAGATGATCACGCGGCAATTCCGTCGCCAGGATGTCGGGTGGATTGACCCAGCCGCTGAGGCAACGCATGCGATCGAGTTTTTCGGAAGTAGATCTTGTTGCCGAAGTCGGATCAGCCTGGTTGCAAACAACAACGGCCAAGATTCGTTGCCGACACACCGCCGGAACCCAGTTGTTTAGCACACCCTCGTGATGAAAAAATTCCAAAACCTTGCTCTTCCGTACTCCCTGGCGCCAACAAACAAGTCGAACCGATAAGCTTTTCGTTCTTGAGGCGAAGCAAGAAGCTCTCCTCGCGCCCTGCCGGTGCTCATCCCCCCGACCCAGGGCAATTCACGGAGCCCCATCCACCACGTGTCTCTGAGCCAAAACACACCACCCTGCCCGATACACCCATTCCCCCGCCCTTCTTCCCCGCACGGACACGAGACACGCAATCACAAATCTGCTACATAGCCTGCTCCATGTCTCGCTCACCCTCTTGAGTGCAAGAAGTTCTCCATCCTCCGTACCCAGCACGATCCACCACCCCACCTCCTTCGCCCTCGGGAAACGCGGGGACCAGAGAGAGCCGCCCCCTCTGCCGCCCCCGCCTCCACCTCCTCTCCGGCTTCCCTGGTGCTGCCCCCCTCCCCCGGTAACGGCGACGGACACTCGGACGTCCGCTTCGCAATCGCCTCCCTGCCGCAGCTCCTGTACGTGCGTGTGCGTGTGTGTGTTTTATTAGCATCGACCGCACAAACCGGCTGACCAATAAAAATACGTCTGTCTTGTAGCGGGAAGAAAAACATGAACACTTTCTAATCAACCGGCACGTGTATGTGCGTATGTTCTGATCAATAGCACGATAACTGGCCGACCAATGCAAATATGTTAGTCTTGTAGCGCGAGAAAAATACACCGACAGTGTCAAAGGGCAAGGTTCTGCCGACAAGTGTGTGTGTGTTTTATTAGCATCGACTGCGGTAGCGTCACGCTTTCATGTCATCGGGCTCATCCGACAAGGTGTGTGTGTGCCTGAGTACGAAGAACCCGGGCGTCAAATATCGTCTGGGGATTCCAAAGAGTGAGAGAGATAACCCTCCCACCCGACCGTCGCATCTACTAATAATTCCGATTCAGAGAGACATGCGCATCCAATTATTATCGGAGGACGCTGAAGGCAGCAGGTCTCCAGAGCGTGGGCTCGATCGGTCATCTCTCCTCTGGTACTATGGCGAAGCAGGCTTGGCATCGGGTGGTACATCCGATTCGGAGTGTCAAGAAGTAGTAGTCACGGTGCAAGAATGGTACTTCGTCTATCACGTATTGAGTGCGTCGGGGAAGCGGTTACGAATGCGGCAGCTTTGCTGAGCGCTGAAAAGGGCATTCACCACAAGGACCTCACGCGGTTCAACACTGAACCCAAAACACGTTTTTTCAACGTATGGTTTGACTGTTCATAAAAATACCCGACGCGGCACAGGTATTGCGCCAATTCTTTTGTTTTTGTGATGTTTTCACCAGAAGACTGTTAGCAAATGGAAGGAAGAAGTGGGCGGATGCGTGCGTGCCAAGCAGTTCTCAATGATTCCGCCGACGAGAAACAGTTCCTGTAGCGCGACGAAATTTGCAGTAGGTCGGACGCAAAGCGTTGGCGCCACTGTTCCGGGAACAACAAAACTAACAAGGGATAACTCAACATCAACAGCATAATCCAAACAACGATAGTTACGAAAGACAGCAAAACAGATGCCGCTGCTCACCCCATCGGTCCCGTCCCCGCCCGCCGCTCGAACGCCGAACGTGACATCCTTCACCACGGGGATCGCAGACAGCGCACGCATTGCCGCGGCCACCGCCGTGCCCCCTCCCCCACCACCACCCGCGAAGCCCCGTCCACCGAGCCCCCTCCCACCGCTACCGTCCGCTGGGGCAAGGCCGGAACTTTCCAGTAGGCTTTTCGCAGCAGCCTCTCCGCGAAGAGCAAGCTCGCGCAGTGTGGACACGCCCTTGGAACGGAGGCGCGCGGCCTGCGTGGGGCCCACTCCAGGGAGCTGGAGCAAGGTGTCCGCGTCTTCCCATGCCGCCTTTGAAAGAGGGGTTGGGGGTGGTGGATAGAGGAACGGGGGGCAGAACGGTCTTGTCTGAGATAAACACCTTCTTGGCTTGAACATCAGTCAGAGGCGCCTCCGTGAGCCAAACCCAATGCACGGCCACGTTTACGCGCCGTCTGTTCCAAACAATTCCGGGAAAAAAATGGCGCACCTGAACCACCATTTGGTGCAGGCAGAGGAGTCCAAGCGTGGTGTCCAGGAGGCCGAAGCCGGCGGCTATGTCGAGCATGGCGTTGATGACGCGGACGGCCTGGTCGAGCACGCTCCTTGTATCCGTCACGTAGTCCGAGATCGGCAGCGCGCACCGGTCGAAGTGTGCCTGCAACGCGGTTGTTGTTGTTGTTGTTGTTGTTGTTGTTGTTGTTGTTGTAGTGGATGCCCTGACACTCCACACACGACTCCACATCACTCTTGTTGGTTGTGGTAGATGGAGGATGGAAGAGAAGGGTATGTCGACAAGACAGCCGAACCACCGGACTTTGGCAATACGGGGAAAGACTACCGGAGTAGAGTTGTTCGCGCGTGCATGCACTTGGGAGGGCGACAAAAGCGACATCCGATACATACGTAGCGTCCCAAGCCGGCTAGTTCCTCTTCCTCTCAAGGCGCCATAAAGGCAGGAAACGATGTGTCACTTTTCTTGGCGATGTTTCATCGATCTGCAGCGTGGACAGCACTTGCTTCCATTTTCGGGTCCGTTTCCAGACGCATGTGGTGCCTCCCGTGCCGCGAATAACACCTACTTTCTTTTTATCGTCCGTGACTTGATGCATCTCATGCTCTTTGGACGGATCCCATTGCGTACGTGGCAGCTTTCCACCGCCTTTGCCGCTGCGAACCTGGCATTGTCTGCGCCAACAATAAACGAATCATCACCATCTTCTCGATGTAGTACAGCTGTACATAAACTCCGTGAGCGCCTCTCCCCCCGCGTCGGAGGTATCAAAATATCCATATCGCTGTATACCTGCAACAGGAGATGAGTCTTGACGTGTGGGCTGTCGAGCTCCTCGGTGCCCACGGCCCAAGGAAGTTTCTTGGAGAGTTCTCCGTTCAGGACATCTTCGTTGTGCCTCACCGGAAGCTCCGCAAACTCCTGCAAGGGGGGGGCGGGGGTTCTTGAGTCACAAAATACAGTCGTGCCTCTCTGAAGGACACTAAAATGAACGAAACTCCCTCGGGTAAGGACAACAGGACAAACTTTTCTTCACAGGCATGGTGGCTCGCAGAATGTACAACACGAGGAAGGGCATCAACCTGAAGGACACTTTCCCGTCTCAAGGAAGGACACTTTCCCGTCTCAAGGACACAAGTTTCTTCGCAAAAAATCAGGTGTGTCTTTAACCGAGGTTCGACTGGTATGGCTCTACAGAAAGTCGGCGTTGAGACAATCAGTGCAAGGGTGTTCACTCGACGGCAGCATATTTCGGGATACTGCTGCTGCTGCTGCCGCTGCTGCTGCTCTGGTGTCGCCACTTTCGTTCTGTTGGTGTCGCGGGCGGTCGTGGCGATGGTGGTGCTTGTTGGTTGTTCATTCTTATGCCCTTTTTGCCTAGCATTCACCACGACACCACAACAACGATTGCACCAATCTTTCTGACTTGGTACTGTCTCATCGGAACCCGTACATCGCCCCTTCACCGCGGCCAGCAAGCGTGTACCGGTCGCGATAGTGGGACATCCGCAACCACGGGTTAAACCCAACCCACCTGGGCGTCCGACAACATTCGGCAAAGGTGTTCCAAGGTGGCCGATTCGCCCCCTTCCCCTCCGAAGCAGGACTGGAAGAGCTTCATGGTGCGGTAGTCGAGGTAGTAGCGACTCGCCACCATCGCGAGCGGGGTAGCCCGCACTTCCTACGACCGGGGGGTTACGCAACAGGAAGGGGAGGGGTGACTCGTTGTCGGGTCATGCTGAACCTCAGCTCGACACCTATATTCATCACCTTTTGCTGTGTCGCTTGCCAACGGGGATGCGAGAGCAAGCATTTGGAAAACAAGGTGTACTGCTGCAGAGATACAGACAAGCAGCATCATCGGCACGTGAAAGATGCAGGAGCAGACGTGCCGGCGACGACGGCCAGAAGGCGGCTTGGCAACGAGGCAGGAGCATGTAGGAGGGCAGCACCGTAACGGCCTGTTGTAGGCACTCGTTCTCCTGCCTGGATGCAGCCACGGTGCCCCCGCTGTCATACTACCCTTTTTACGCCCCCACCCCAGCCCCCCAGCCCGGTGTTTGCCATCGGGGTTGGGTTTTCGTCGCTTGGCAACGACGTTGTAAAACAAGCCGCCCCCCCCGGTGTTTGCCATCGGGGTTGGGTTTTCGTCGCTTGGCAACGACGTTGTAAAACAAGCCGCCCCCCCCGGTGTTTGCCATCGGGATTGGGTTTTCGTCGCTTGGCAACGACGTTGTAAAACAAGCCAATTCACTTCGTGAACTCGGCAACCAGGTTACCGTTTATTTTTTCACCTCTTTTTTTTTTTGGCGGTAACCATAATGGTGGTCGAGTAGATCATGTTGTGCGGGGTGGAGAACCCTCACTCCGCGCAAGGGGGATGATCGCACCACGTTGTGTTAAAATGGTCAAGCACCCTCGAGGCAGTTACACAGTGCTTACAACTGTCTCAGGAAGTGAAAGCACCAGAAAATGAATTAAGCCATACGCAGCTGTCAGCCGTACGCAAGAAGCAAGCACAAGATGCTGAACACCCTTAGTAGGATGCAGCGCACCCTTCATGCGACTCGCCGAATA
>CACKRE030004630.1:47953-61591 GCA_902602495.3 Ectocarpus sp. CCAP 1310/34 | reverse complement strand
CCAACGAACCCCCCCCCCCCCCCCCCCCCCCCGTGCATGAACAATGTTTCACCGTACACTCCCAAACACTGTGCAAAGAATTAGGGCCGAAGGGGGAAACGTGGGTAGCCAAACCAACGAAGACAGTTCCGATTTCCCCCTGGACACGTGCAAAAGGGATCCGCTGCTGTGGAGTGGGTGCCTCTACCTCGTCTCCTGCCTTCCCGCCGCCGCCGTCCCCTATCCCCCCGCCGCCGTCGCCTCCTAGCTCAATGCAGCCGGCGTCCTCAAGGTCCGCGAGAGTGCTCTCCACGAGGCCGAGCAGGTGCTCCTGTTTGACACAGACCATTAGAACGAGAGGGTGCACGAAATCATCGCTTCGTCTTATCGCACATCATCACACGTTGGTGTTTACGGTGGAAAGGCCGTTTCGATACATGACCAAAATACAATGCGACCAGACGTGAGAGGAAGAACGTTTGAATAATCATATGCTCTTGTTCACAACGACAGCAAAAGCATCGCCATCCCATCAACGAAAAATAGTGAAGTCCGTCGGCGTGAGAGAGATAACTTTCATGGGTGACCCTCCGAGGTACCGTGAGCATTGATGGCTTCAGCTTTTCAGGAGGACACAACAGGAGGAGGTGCCAAGCCGATCGATGCTAGCCACCACTGGTAGGCGTTAAATCGCACACAATCGTAAGATTGGCCGAGGTCCAATTGCAAAAATACGAGGTCTAACCTGCACCCCTTCGGTGGATGTGTCCTCGAGGCCGTAGAACGATGGATTCGCCAGCAGCCGCACGAAGTAAAAGGTCCATGTCAGGTAGTCAACAGCGTCTCTCCTCGACCTAAGCGACAGCAGCAGCAGCAGCAGCAGCAGCATGGACGTGTAGCAGTGGCAGCAGCTGCAGCGTAGTTGCTCCGATGCGCGCACCTCCAATTTCATTTCACTCTCAGCTGCTAAACTTCAACAAAAAGTAACAGTAACACGTTCGCACATCCCGACAGTGCGCGGGGATGAATTCCGTGCCGGTCTTACGTGCTCACTGCGTCCCACGCTTCGCGGCTCCTCCATTGCGGTGCTTGTGCCGAGAAGAAGAAGCGTTAAAACGTTGACCACGCACAAGGGACTCGAGACCGCGCCTTTATCGATCACGTTCCGCGAAACACGCACCTCTTCCCCCAGATGCCCTCCCTGCTTGAGGGGAAACAACCTATCCTTCCGCATGGCCCACAACACGTCGGAGATTGACAAAGCTGGAGTGAAAACTCATAGAATCGCTGTCCAGCCGACTCCGACAAGGCCGCGGCTCCTGTGCTCTCATTAAACAACAAGTCCCGCAAACAACAAACAACATATGGTCTCCACAGAAGCTTCACAGCCGCTACAAGAGCATGCTTCGTAACGACAAAGCAACAACATTAACTCAAAAAAGAAATCAAGCACCTGATCGCGCCCCCGGCGCACTCGGCACTGAGGTGGTTGTGCAGCGATGCGGGCAGCTTGGACTCCACGGGGAACGGCTCGTACAGAAACTTCTTGAAGAAGTTCTTCTTGGGCTCGTGCACCAGGATGCAGGCCACGGCGCGGTCGTCGAACTGGGGCCGCCCGGCTCGCCCTATCATCTGACGCGTCGCGCACAGAAAGCGGAGAGCGTGTCGGCGTCCATCCAGGGTTGTGGCTACGAGCAAGATGGCATGGCTTTCGTGGTTGCATGTGTTTTTCGCGACGAAAATCTCGGCGGTTGTTGCAGGACATGAGACGTAAATTGTGTGCAAGGGTTGTTCCAGAGCACACCATGGGTTTCATAATCACCACACACCGGCAAGGCAGAATGCGCGAAATGTATAGAAAAGCGGGCACGTACGCTAGGAATGAACTCGGGGTAGGACGCGGGCAAAGGATGTCAAACTTGACAGAGGAAGCTAAACCAGAACGACATACTGCCAAGTCTCCAGGTTGCGAACGTCGTATGAAGCAGCTTTGAAACGTTCGCCGCTACACCTGAGAGGGGAATTACCAAGCGCTGGATGATTAACAGGAGGATCGAATCCGACCGTCCTGTGGAAAAAGCCCCATCCGCCGAAAGCCACCGAGCGAGTGATGCAACGGACACGACACAGGCTTCGGTGTTGTCGCCTAGAAACGACAGCGTTCGTCGAAAAGCTCATGCGCGTTGGCTTGTTGCGGTTGTGTCGCCCGTCTTTGTCTCTTCGTGTTGAGAAGCAAGACACACTCGCTGGCGCCTAAGCTACAACCACACCCGTGCAACGCGGTTTTGACAGTGCGGTTGGACGAGCCGTTGGGAATGCTCGTCGGTAGTCTGTTGTTGCCCCCGTCTCCTGGATCTCTAGCCTACCGGTCGACCACCACGACGGGAACCCCGGAAGTCCGAAAACAATTTCATCACATATCACACACTTCGTAGCGCACGCACACCGGGTACGGTAGAACAAAAAAGAAACGCACAAGGAGGCGATGCTACCGCAGGAAGTACCCTAACCTGGAGGAGGTCGGTGATGGGGAAGTCGACGTAGCGCTGACTCTTTCCGTCGAAGAACTCCGTCCCCTTGACCACCACCAGGTGAGCCGGGAAGTTCACTCCCCACGCGAGGGTGGACGTGCAGACCAGCACCTGGGATTCGCATCGTGGCGGCGTCGTGTTTGTGGTTGTCGTCGCAATTAGTTGCTGTCGGTTTGTTGCTGCTGCTGCTGGTGGTGGTGCTCCTGCTGCTGCAGTTGCAAAGGTATAGCGGTTGTTGTTGTTGTGGCTGTGTCTCTCGTTGGTATTGGTACAGCAGCTGTTGCTGTTGGCAGTTGCTGCTGCTGCTGCTGCTGTACGTGTAGATGTAGTTGTTGTTATTTGGTGGCGGTTCTTGGACCTGTAGCGTCATCGTCTCTATTTCCGTGCGCGCGTGAGCTGAGCGGCGAACAGGAGCCCACCGGTAAGAGCGACAATATTGATACTACAAGAAGACGAGATTGACGAAACGTGACTGAAACACGATACCGGCAAAAAAAATGAGCCCGTCAAGAGGCCATTGATAGACTAGAATTGATGTTGGAGAGCAGGGCAAGAAAGCTGAGCGAGGATGGGAATCTCTCAGGCGCGGCGCGCGGTTAAAATGGGCACACCGTTCACCACTTATGCGGCGCGCGGATGAACGGGGGTACACCGATCACCACGCGTGGCATCAGCGAAACCGCAATTTCTTTGCAATCTGAGGTCTTCGCAACCTAAGGTCTTCGCAACCTGAGGTCTTCGCAACCTGACGGTGACCTGTAGCAATGCTTGTGGACAAAAAAAAAGAAGAAGGAAAGAAGACTGAGAGAAAAAGGGCGGGAACGGAAGGGGGTGGGCAGGGGGGTACGCTGGTCCCAAGAGAAAAATCGGGGTACCTGAATCTTTCCCTGCTCAAACAACGCCTCCACGATGTTTCGATCTCCTTCGGCCAGGCCGGCGTGGTGGATGCCAATGCCGAAAGCCAGCGTGTGCTGCAAGGCCTGATCCCTACAAATGCATCGCCATCGAGTAGGGAAGAAAAAAACAATGGGGGTTGATGGAAGCAGCAGCAGCAGCAGCAGCAGCAGCAGCAGCAGCAGCAGCAGCAGCAGCAATTACGACAGCAGTGTCAACAACAGCAACAACGACAGCAACAACAGCCACGAATCCGTGAATCTATTCACCACGATCGCCGCTTAGCACCGAACGAAGTACTCAAGTCCAACAACAATCGGACAGACGCCGAGCAAGGACAACAATCCCCTGTGCCCAAAAGCATTCAAGCTCCCTCCGGGCAAATGCACATTTTTGCGGAACCGCTGACCAACGTGTGCCCACTTTCACCCGTTCAGTGTTTCAGAAAACAGTTTCCTTTCGTATTCTTTGGGCTAGAACCAGAGCAAAGAGCCGCCGTCCTCGCAAACTCCAATCACTCCGCTCGCCGCATCTTAGGGTCCACGTTCGTGACAGCTAGGACAGGAGTGAAAAAAAAGACGTGGCAGGGACCCCTCACCAAGGCCGATCCCTGACCCTAAACCTCAGGCGGCAATACCATGCCACGAATCCCGCCCCTTGCTCTGCAGCGGGAAACGACATCGTGGTCCCATCTAGGGCGGGGGGGGGGGGGGCGCAAGTCTTTCCAGAGCAGCGGCCCTTGGACACCACCTTACCTAACAGATTCGGAGGCCGTAGACGCCTCTTCCTCGGGCATCCTGACGAACCGTCGGGGGTTGTCGGCCCTGGCGCACAGGCTGATGAGGTCGAGCGCCGTCAAGCGGGTCTGCCTCCGCGACGCCACGAACACGAGCACGGGCTTGTCCGGACTGTTGGAAAAAAAAAAAAAAAGCAGTTGGGAAAAAAAAAAAACTATATATGAAAGAAAGAACAAAAAATGATATGAGGACACAGAGACAAAAATGTCGGTTTCGACAAAAAAAAAAACTTTACTGATCGCAGGATTGTGTACAGCCTGTTTGTTCGATGGCCGTCGGCTGGGAGTGACGACGAATGAGAAGCAAGGGAACGTTGTTCGGATTGGTGTGTTGCGTGGAGCGCGTGTGGATGCTCCAGGAGTCCCTCGGTAGCATGAATGGCGATCGCAGGTCAACAAGAACACTGCACGTTTCGGAACGCTGCAAGGGCATGCATCACAAAACCTGGCACGCATTGTGAATGCAGACCCGGCACATCCGGAATGGATGCGGCGCTCAACGATTTTCCCTGCAACCTGGCTGTTGCCTCGTTAGGGTGTACCATTTCTTGATAGAGTCTCTAATGTGAGAGTTTTGGTACCTCGGCCTGAACGGGCACTGGAGATACCACGCAAGCACTAATCCGATGGGCTAGGTGTATACATGTTGCGAGTGAAACGGTCACCGCCGTGAAAATGGTTCGGGCCCAAGGCATCGCCTTCCGACCCGCACGAGTCGTGAGGCACGGAGGCTGAATGCAATGTAAATCGCAGCGTCGTACTGGTCGTCGAGCGTTCTCAAGATAGGGTTGGGTTGGAAACAGGCAATGTACATTCAGCAACGACTAGGACGGAATAAGGAAGGGCTGATACGGCGTGCATCGGTTGAATGCAATGCTGAATGTGAGGACAACACCCCATTGAACCCCGTCTTCTCTTGGGGTTCAGTCGTGCGTAACACAACCGCGCTATGGCGAAGCCAAAAACAAGGCACAATAGCAGCAACAGGATGACAACCTGTGTTCCATGATAGCGGCGTAGGTGGGCTTGTTCATGCTGGCCATGCGTGGGCAGTAATGCTTGCCCGGGTATCCCTTGATTCCCGTAAGCAGCAGCAGCAGTAGCAGCAGCGGCAGCAGCAGCAGGGTGGGTTTGGAATGGGATTAGTGCGGGGACAGTTGAAAAATATTCAACGCCAAGAACAACCACGATGAGCGATGTGCAGCAGGCAGACACTTGCAAGAGGTGGTGGCGGGTACATCGCAGCAATACTCTACCCCGATGCTCTATTGACATTACTACAACAGCAAACCTAACCAATATCACCAAGAACGCGTACATGAACAGCAACTGCCAACAGCAGCAAAACAGACGATTACCTACAACAAGGCAAAACAATACTCCAACCTATCCGTAAAAACCTCCACCAATGCTATGGGGCACCTGGATGTGGACTTCACAGGGGATAGGGCGTACGCTCGGCCTGAAGTTGTACAGTCCGGAGTCCTTTACACCGAGCCAGTCCGCGAGGTCTCGAGGATTGGCGAGAGCCGTGCTCAAACCCGCGAACCGCACCTGCCCCGCACGGTGATGTCGGTGGCGTTTACATGGGATGGAATTTCGTGCAATGCCGTTTAATGGGACGCATGGAATACGATTTCATGGATGCGGTTTCATGGAATGCACGAATGCTGATTCAAAAATGCGGCATCATCGACTGAGCCTTCGCCGAACACGGCTGTACCATCGCATACGGTTTCGTCTACAACAATGCTGTGTGATCGAATGCGGAATGCGAACAGAGTTAGTCCGCGAGGTCTCGAGAGTTGGCGAGAGCAGCGCTCACACCCACCGACCGCACTTGCCAGTGTATCGGTGGCGGCTTCATTCAAAGTACCCGCTTTCATCTATTGCGCTCGCAGCACAAGAGCAACCAAAAATGGGGGAGGGGTAACGCTACCGGCTGCGAAGGCGGAAACCACACGGGACACGTATGGAAGGCGTTCTTGTTTTCTTGCACGCATGTGATCGAGGCAACCTGCGGGGTGTCTGGGAAGACTTTGTCCTGGGTAGGGATAGTGGGACACCCCCCTTTCAACTCAGAAACGAGGATGGAGAGAAGGAAAAACACCAAGTTGCGTCAGTGTGTGTCCAGTAATCTTTCGCTAGTGCCGGCTGATTCACTGTCCGCGTGCCCCCCTCCGCAAAGTGACCAGCGGAGAGAGCGAGAGCCGTTCCCAGGAAAGAACGCACTACATCAAAACTGCGAAGTACGAAGTATGAAACAAGCAACAGCAGGATACCGCCATGTTTCGATGCCATCTGTACAGCAGATCAGAACGTTTTGAAATAGACAACAGAGAGAGCCAGGAATGACATCTTCGAAAGATCAAGGACGAGCACCTGCCGGTGGCCCGTGCCCGTATCCCTCTTCCCAGCGGACGCCGCGATGTACCGCATCCGGCTGACGATAACCTCTAGCACGGGGCCCCTGTCCTCCCCCAGCAAGTGGATCTCATCCATGATCTGGCACAAAGCAAGTGGCGAAACACAGATAAAACAAAAAAAAAGTTGCTGGCGTGCGTTTTTTCGTAACCATCGGCCTCGTTTACGGGCTGATCAAGGCGTAAGAAAAAACGTACGCGTTCTAGACCGCGGAACCTCATGACGGGGGGGGCTCTCGGAAAAAGCTTGGGCGACAGGGTCCAGTCTGAGACAGGAGAATGTGCGGAAGGAGAAGGTACACCACCACCGCGCAGCTCCCTGCCGTGGCATCCATCATTGTGCAATCATAGCATCACCTCCCTGAAGCTGCGTACTCTCCGACTTCTCACCGTTTCGTGGGGCATGTCACCAGCTAGGCTTGGCACCAGCTAGGCTCGTCGCCAGGCAGCTTGTTCACCCCTGCGTTTCTATTCGGACCTCTGTCCACTACCAACACTTTTGTAGCCGATCAAGTGCTCCAGTCTCTACACCAGCCCAAACCGCCAGAAATGATAACCAATTCAAAGGCTCAAGGTCCGACCACCTCATCACCAGGCTTGCGTCCTTCATGCGATCGGTTGCCCGAGCAGCTAGCAACACGCCAACCAGCAAATCGAACTGAACTTCACACCAATGCAATCCACCTCCAACATACCGAAGCCGTCCGCTGTCGATCAGTGTACACCTGCAAAAAGGAGGGGGGAAAAATGCACACTGATGGAACTCCGAAGATCTCACCACCAAGCCGGTGTCCTTCACGTAGTCCCTCGACTTCCAGCCCCGCGTGACCCCGTCCCACTTCTCAGGGGTGGTGATGATGATGCTCGCCCGCCTGTTGCGGCACGTGTCACAGTCAGGCGTTGCCACAACATCAGCTAGAACATCAACGGCAACGTGAGATTGCAATGCCAGGAAGTGCACACGTAGAGTACCTTCAAAAAGCACCTGCGGTGGGAGGTGTGCGTACTGTCGTCATCATCGTCAGAGCCAACACCGACGACAAACAACAACAACAACAACAACGACGACGACGACGACGACGACGACGACGACGACGACGACGACGACGACGACAACAACAACAGGGACATCAGCCACAACCGCTCTACTTTCGCGACCCGACCCTTACCTGAGCGCATCCCCATCGGGCGTGTGATCGCCCGTTAACTCTAGAACACCCATGCCCATCTTCTTGCCGAACTTCTCCCTCCAGTCCTTCAGCCTCTCCCTAGCGAGGGCTTTAAGGGGGGCTACATATACCGCCTGCAGATCCCCCGGACAGACATGATAAAAGAGAAAAATTCAGGCGCAAGTAGGAGTGCCAACAACCCAACCTGAGCAGTACAACATACAACAATGGCAACGGCAACCTGGTGTAGAGGACTGGCACAAAGATGGCCACGGCTCGAAAAGGAAAGACGAAGACAACCACTCCGAAGACAGGTATCAAGCGTGCGAGGCGACACCGCAGCAGTACCCCAAGAGATGCCGAAAAATGCCGGCTCTTCGAATTCTCCAGCGGAACTCGCCAACACCGCGCCACCGCCAAGCCACACTACCGAACCACCGACGAATTTGTCACACGTCTACCGCTGATACACGGAACACTGGGCTTGCCCTCCAAGCTTGGTCGCTGGGTGCCGGTTGAGCTTGCCCGTGTGATCATGCCTGACCGTCGACGACACGACTGCTGTGCAGATACAAGCAGCTTGCCCTCGGCCTCATCCGTCCATACCCGCGCGCTGCGTCAGCTCATGCTGACTTAATCTTCAACCTCACCACTCAGCGCTCCTAAACCTCCCAAACGACTAGAACAAAATCGGCAGGGTATCGCATCGTCTACGGAGTAGAGAGCTAGGGTGGCACGGAGTCACATACCTTCGCTCCCGGGTGCTGGTTGAGCATCCGCATGATGGCGATCTCGGCGACGGCGGTCTTTCCCGACCCCGTGGGCGCGCCCAGCAGCACGCTCTCGTCGCTGTGGTAGAGCACGTGGAAGAGCTGCGTCTGGATAGGATTAAAGTGCTGGTACCTGCGTTCGGGCCGCGGGGGGGCGGGCGGAGTGACAAGATATTGCAAAGCGTCGATTTTGGTTGTTGGCAGTCGTCGTCATGGTGCAGCTTGGCTTATCTACCCCGGATGTTCTGCAGACGTCGCTTCCAAGTCATGGCAGAAACGACAACGCTGAGAGTGAATGACTACGGCACCGTTCCTGTGTACATCCACGGAAAAGGGCGAGAATTCAGAGACACGTCTCGTTGCGGTCGATACCCGAGTCGGGTTCCACAGCGAGGCACCGGTGCCACAAAAAAAGGCTTCGAGTTCATGTCAGGGCGATGATATACGTTCGGTGCTTCCGACTGATGGGTGGTTGTGGGACGTGTGGAACAGCGGCGGATTGCCAATGCTGTATAGCAGCACCTGTCCGATGGGCGCGGGCTACAAGAACACGCAACAGTCCACGGACGTAGAGGAATTCCACGTACGTAGGGGACACGAACAGTTCATCCCCGTTCACTGCAAAAGACTCTTATGAAAACACCGAAATACGTATGTAGCCGTCCTTACCGGTAAAGGCTCTCGTACTTGGGGTTCTGCAGTGCCGTCGTGGGCAGTGGCCTCAAATCGAGCAGGGGTGTGTGTGCGGTGTATCTGTACCAACGGGAATTGGGGAACGGTGGCGGGAGGCTAAACAATCGAAGAAACGAACATGCTGACAGGGAGGACAGTGAAACCATGCGCCAAAAACGACACAGACGCGGTCTGTATGGGTTGAGTTGGTATATCATTCCGTTGTGCAATTACGGCACGATTCAGAGTCGCCCTAGTAGGACACATCCCCAACCAGTGCAACAATGCCAGCAACCAAACAACAAGATCGACAACGACGACAACAGCAACACTACCACCGTCACCACCACCAACAGGAACACCACCACTACCAACAACACCGACAACAACCTACGACAACGACACCAACAACAAGCGAGGGAGACAAAAAACACAACACCAAACACAACACACCTTTCAGGTAACACCAGGTGCTGGAAAGACACGGGCTGAACGTCGTCGCAGCCCACCCAGCGGTCGCTGCACCATCGCACCCAGTACTGCGCTGGCACGGGCTCGAAAACAGGGATGTTGAATGACAGCTCCTGGGGCTCGCTCCTCCGCTTTCTGTACAGCCGCAATGGTGGTCGTGATCAAAGCTGGGCATGGTGGGGGTTGAAAAGGGGCATGGAATTAAAAAGCACATACAGAAGCACGCACACGCCAACAAACTACTAAGCGGGAGCCGAAGTTAGACCTCAAGTCGGCTACAAGGGGCAAGATCCGTCGCCCAG
Source organism: Ectocarpus sp. CCAP 1310/34 (assembly GCA_902602495.3). Classification (NCBI taxonomy): domain Eukaryota; class Phaeophyceae; order Ectocarpales; family Ectocarpaceae; genus Ectocarpus; species Ectocarpus sp. CCAP 1310/34. The sequence continues at coordinate 51,584 of CACKRE030004630.1, read as the reverse complement.
CGTGGGATGCTACCCGGAAACAACCGCCACCCAACCATACTTTGAAGGGCGCAGCCAAAGATTCACCCCCACGAGCGTGCCAGCAGCGACGAGCACATGGCAGGAGCGAAGAAGAATTTTTTTTTTTGGCGATCTCAATGCGCTCACTCGCTGGTCCTCAGGGCAATCGGGCTCCAATAGGGCACATTCGTCTAGGAATGCTATTTTCGTCGTCTTGGGGATTGATAACAGTCGCTCCGGAGAGTTTAACAACTACCCACGGCATCACCTATCCAATTCAGCAACTCCGATCCGAGGACACAAAGGCACAATTTCTTGGGGATGCGATAGGCTAGGCACCACACGCGTAGAGGAAAGGAATCCCAGAGCCTGGGCCCCCACCCTCTGTGCCGTGCAGGACTATCTTGTGTGTTGTCCTTTTTAGGTCCATACCCGCGATGACCACCCACCACTCTGTTGATTTTTTCTGGGTTTTGTTCTATTCTAATATGGAGCACCCTCTTGGAGAGTTAGCCTGCGATCACGGAAGGCTTCCGCAAAAGTTGGACCAGCCCGCGATATTTACACCAGCAAGGATGTAAACCTGAGTGAGAACGGAACCGCTTTCACTGCGAACGCCACAATGACAGAGACACTCGACCCACGAGGCACACCCCTCTCGTAGCTTCATGCAACAGAGGGACTCCCATACTGCTCGAGGCACACAGTAGGCCACACCCCTCTCTTTGCGGCGGGCCAATTTCATACACAGGGACTTCCATACTGCTCCAAACAAAAACGTTCGCCGCCTTCTGCGCGATAACTCACTTCTTGAGGAGGAAGTTCTCGGAGTGATACACGTGCTCGTTGTCGCCGTCCTCCACCCAGATATAGAACGCCTCCGTCGCTCCGTGGAATTTGTCCTACCAACCGCCACATACGAATACCGGCACCAGTCCAAGACCAGCACAATGCATTTGGTCTGTCGGTTTGGCGCGGTAATCAAAGGACTGAAGACACCAGCACAGGTGCATGCATGCGTGCCTACAACCACAGGGCCCTCAACCAACCCATAAATCACCAATAGGTTAGAATCTGTACACAAAAAACAATTCACCAGCCCTCTGTCCCCCGCGTCGGTTTGGCGAGCGTATAATACCGAAACGCGCGAACCGGCGCCCAGATTGAATGGGATGAAAATAAACAAAAAAAGTGAAGTTTGACCCTGCCCTTGACTTTCACCCCCTAGGCACACAATAGGGGCGCTTTTGCAAGCCGGCCTTGGCTACTGCCCAGCGGTGACCGCACGCTGCTTTTGCCGTCTTCTCGTTTCCTGCGTTGTGCCACTGCACCTGCCAAAGGAAGTCCGCGGAAACGGTGAGCGTCAGCCTGAGAATACCCCTAGTGACGGGCTGCACGGACGTCTCGATGTGCAACGCCGGCAGTGATCTCGCCAGCCGCAGCACCTGTGCACGTGGACAGAGTCGGCCAGAGAGCGGGGCGCGGGTTAGGTCATCATTTGCTCATTTGCATTAAATTTGTCGTTGTCCTGACGTCATTGTTATCGGTGATCCAAATGCCCGCGGGAGTGTCAAACCCTGAACACCTTCATAAGACGAAACCCACAAGGGAAGCTTCTTAAACATTTGCTCGAGTGGTGGGGCCAGAATCGCGCGATTTTGTCTCGAAGGGTAGGTAAGAAAGCACACACATCACTGACCCGGTTTCCACCTGGTGTCCCAAATTTTCGTTTCACGATTCACGCAACAGTGCCGTGTGCTCGAGCCTGATAAGAGAACTGAGTGTTGTACAAGATAATCCATGTCGAAACGATGTCAACACCGAGACTGGCACGGCAAAAGAAGCTTGCTACCAGCAGCCATGAATACAACAACGGCAGTAACAGCAGCAGCAGCAGCAACAGGGACAGCACCAATATCAACACCAACAACACAACAACGACGAGCGAAACAGCGACTGCAGTGTGACAGCAACGGCAGCAACAGCAACACCACGCACAGCAAGAACAAGAGCCATATCGTCATCATCAACAACAACAACAAACAGCAACGACGGCGACAATGGCACCGACTGCAGCAAGAGCAATGTAACAACAACAACACCATCAACAGCAAGAACAAGAGCCATATCATCATCATCAACAGCAACAAAAACAGCAACTACGGCGACAATGGCACCAACTGCAGCAAGAGCAATGAAACAACAACAACACCATCAACAGCAAGAACAAGAGCCATATCATCATCAATAACAACAAAAACAGCAACGACGGCGGCAAACGCACCAACTACAACAAGAGCAACGGCAACAACAACAAAAACAGCAGCAGCAACAACAACAACACGGAGGCACTCTTGTTGCTCTCCTCACATACGCACCCCGCCCTCAAGAAACAACTCCCTCACCGTGTCCCCCATGCGATGGTTATGGCAGAGTGCTCCGACCTCCCTCGCGTCCATGTCGAGCAGCTTCCCGATCCCTCCGGAGCCGCCGCCCCCCTTCCCCTCAAGGTTCATGAGGACATGCCCGGGGAGCACACCGAACTGTCGGAGAGGAGACTGGAACCACCTGAAGACAAAAAGAGCGAGAAGGAAAACAGAAAAAAACCAGCTGCCAAAAACGACACACAAAACCAACCACCAGCGCGGCTTGGAGCGTCACCTGAAGCTATTGAACGCACCCATCCCTCAGGAGTTCCAGACACAAAACCACAACAAGAGCTTGGAAACTACACCAAGACCGGTTCGATCGCGATCGCCTTCGTGGATCTCTCCAGCCTCGGTACCGAGAAAAACGTTCTTCCACGAATCCAAAACCGAAAGGAAACAACAACCAAACGTCCCTGCCCAATCAGCATCCCCTTCCTGCCAAAGGCCAGCAGCACCCATCAGACCCTGCGGGAAGGAACGCAAGAAATCAAATCACCCCCATTTCCCCAATCAGCAGCTCGTGCACGGGTAGCGTCTATTTCACCCACCAGACCCTCCGGTCGACAGCCTTGCTGATCTCCAGCATCGTGAGGGCCAGTCCGCACCACCCCTTCCTCAGGGCGATCTCGAACACGGCGCGCGACACGCGGCCGGCGTTCTGCGCCACGTAGTTGGTGTCCGACGCCAGGGTGAAGCTCTTGGGCCTCTCGCCCCCGATGTAAGACTGAAGCAGCACGTTCACCTTCCCGGCCGACTCTTCAAGGGGAGCCCGCACCTGTGATCGTTTTTGATTTTTTTCAGGCGGTTGGAGGGCGGGGGGGGGGCGGTGTACTCATAGTCTTGCATGCCGTCGTCGTTTGGCCATTGACCGGATCCCTACAAAGACGGGACGGAGTACGCCGGGTTCTCACCGGATCAGGCTCTCACATCACCAAGCGCGAAGTGCCGTGAGGTATTCGGCGAGTCGCATGAAGGGTGCGCTGCATCCTGCTAAGGGTGTTCGGCATCTTGTGCTTTCTTCTTTGCGTACGGATGACAGCTGCGTATGAATTAATTTATTTTCTGGTGCTTTCACTTCCTGAGACAGTTGTAAGCACTGTGTAACTGCCTCGAGGGTGCTTGACCATTTTAACACAACGTGGTGCGATCATCCCCCTTGCGCGGAGCGAGGGTTCTCCACCCCGCACAACATGATCTACTCG
>CACKRE030004630.1:18524-47736 GCA_902602495.3 Ectocarpus sp. CCAP 1310/34 | reverse complement strand
GGGGGGGGGGGGGGGGGGGGGGGGGGGGGGGGGGGGTGTTTCGCTGCGTGTGTTCCAGCGATATGTAGCTGGTGGCACGAGTATCAGCGGCCAGGATGCCGATGTGGCCATGGACAAATGTCTTACTTATCCTCTAGCCCACGTGGAAGGCGGGGCGGGGCGGTTCTGACTCGTGGATATCATTCAGCCTCGCACCTACCCTCTCGGTGGGGCCAACTTCTCTTTGCGGGGCCCCCACCATCGAGATCAGGAAGAGCGTGGGAAGGTTGAAACGGGTGGGCCATAGTTCAGGACCACCTCTCAACAGAGAAGAACAACCAACGCAGCAGAGCAAGAGAGGATGACCATGCACAAGCATTTCCGTCCTCCCCACCCCAGCTGTGAATGGTGAAGTGGACTAGGAGGGGGAGGAATTCCACCTCAATCGGGACCTATTTCTGCACGCCACTCGTATCGGGGCTGCGGCTGTACGCGGGAACAGAAAACCGATCAATCGTGAGCTCTATGGGACAGTGATGGAGATAGAAAAGGAGTTCAACCCTTACCTCAAGAGGGCACTTCTTCCGCATGACATCCATGTCTTTGAGTTCCTCCGGCCGCACCTGAGAACAGAAAACGCAAAGACGCAAAACGACACACCACGCGCACATCTCGTTACACAACACGGCATCATCGCCCAGTGGACGGTCGTGACCGGGTCCCAGAACAAAAAAAAACACAGCATACAACGAAAGCGGTAGGTTCGCTAGCAGTTTCCTAGGAGACGTAAACCTGAGACGCTACGGAGGTCGAATCAGCAGCCATAACCTCGTCGAAATCGGCGGCGGCGGTAGTGAATGGTTGGCCGCCCATTTTTCATGACATGAACAAAAAATAAATGAACAAGAGACACGGAGAAAGGCATTGATTCACTCGTACACTGCTGTGCCCTGACCTGGTCGATTTCGTTGGCGACGTGGTGGTTTGCCGCTTCTTTGTCAGAACATTCGAGAACAACAAAAAAGAAAAACAAGACGCGGGATCACTGGTGTGCTGGCGTACCTTGACTTGGTCGAACTCGCTGGCGAGGCAGACGAGGTTCACAGCGGCGGCATCGGTCAGCGTCGGCATCATGGCGTCGTTGAAGCGGAACACGCTCTCGTGGCTGATGTAGAAGTGGGAAGCCGCGCGGCCCAGGTCGGTGACCGCCAGGTTGCCGGAGCGTCGGTCGAACCGCAACATCTGTTGGCATTGGGTCAAGGGGCCGGGGAGGGAGGGGGGGGGGTGTACTCATAGTCGTGCATGCCGTAGTCGTTAGACCATTGACTTCGCATCCCTACAAAGCCGGGACGGAGCACGCCGGGTTTTCACCGGACCAGGCTCTCACATCACCAAGCGCGAAGCGCCGTGAGGTATTCGGCGAGTCGCATGAAGGGTGCGCTGCATCCTGCTAAGGGTGTTCGGCATCTTGTGCTTGCTTTCTTGCGTATGGGAGGCGTATAGATGTGATGCGGGGATGATTTGGTCGCCCAGGAGCCTCGCACATGCGCCTCGATCACGGCTCGTGTTTTTCAGGGCACAATGCTTCGCATCTTTGGGCAACCCACCACCTTGAGCGGGGTGCAGCATACTGCTACTTTGAAGCAAAACACTCGGCACCAACCACAGAAGTTGAGAACAACGCTGGTCAGACAACCAACACAACTACACCGTCACCGGGAGCAACTGCGAACCGGGAACAGCAGCAAAAACAACGTACCATGACCAAGAAAGGTTATTGATCCCACACATACAACGAGCGAGATAAATCTTGACCCCAAACCTTGTGGTCATCGAGCGTCTCTGCCGCCTGCACGATGAGCTGCCTCCTCCTCTCCAGCAACATGGGATCGGCCTCCCTGTCTGAGAGGGGGACTCCGTAGGCCATTGGGTTGCGCCGCATCCGGACGTGTAGGTACGTGTACGAGAGCCAGGTGATGCCCTGTTGAGTCGGCCAAAGCACGCGCAGACGGGGGGAAGACACGTTGCTGATTGTTGTTGTTTCTATCGGTGTTCTTACTTAGTTTTGCTATGTTATTGTCGTTGTTGCTGATGACTTGTTGATCTTCGTTGTCGTCGTCGTGGCCGCCGCTGCGTTGCAAACTTTTCTTGTTTCTGACATTTGTCGTGCTGGTAACGTTTGCTGGTCTCGTTGTTAATGATGTTTCTATCTTCCAGCCCACCCGTCGAGAGCTTCTGCGTGGTACCCTAGCCTTATCTCGTACAGATCCGAATCAACGCCAGTGATCAAAAGCCCAAGACCGATGCAGCATAGACTCTACCGCATGACTAGAGCAACAAGCAGGGCTGGATTCGGGATCATCACGCGTTCCCCGGGGGCTCCGTTTACCGTTGCCTTGAGCCTAGTTCCAAGATTCAATCCATACGTCAATAGAGTTTTTTTTGGGGGGGTTCTCAACCGGCCATCACGGCCGTGCCGACACTGTTAACGAGAAGAACACAACCCGAAAGACGAAGATTCGGCGCAATCTTAAGCGCTGCCTACCTGAAAAATTTTGCGCTGCAGCGTCCCACGAAAGTACGTGGGGCGGCAAGCGCATTACTCGTACGTTCCCCCCGTTTCCCGCGAAAAACGCAATTTCTTACAATCTCTGCCAGCACACACTCATGCAACGGCGGAATCCCCGTTCGCGCCTACGGCCAGCCAACTGCACTTCTTGCCCACTCGCCTCTTCAACGGTCGTCACCGTCCCCGAGGTAACCTCGGCGTTGAGGTGGTCGGGCAGGGCCTTGATGAAGCCGCTCTCGATGGGCGTTTGCTTCGCCAGCAGGGCCAGGTATCTATTGGCGGTGTTTTGTCGCCATTTCGGCGCGGATCGTTCGGAGGTTAATTGCGTCGTAGATCGTTTCGGCACAGCACTACTTGTACGCATTCTCGTGAACTCGTGTATTTTTGCTGATACCAAAAGCGATCATACGCACGAATTCCACCTCGACAAGGACGACAACAGCAAACAATCAAAGGGACTCCGACGTAACCCTGCCTACGAATACAACGTGCGCTACTACTCTAGCACCAGCAACCACAGCATCATCCACTATTGTTCCACGACTGTGCCTATATACACGAGACACGTATATCCATCTATATCCATCACGACACAGTATCAGTGCTGTGCCGCTGGCTCATGGAACGACACAGGAACAGAAGAAAACGCACAGCATGGTGACAGGGCTTACTTGTCGAGCGACTTGTGTGTTGTGATCATAATTGCTTCCCCGCTGGTGTCATACTGAGGCCGCCCAGCACGCCCAAACACCTGGAAGAAGAAGCAAACAAACGACCGGGGTTACCAAATATCGGGGACATCACTCGGGCGACATTTCGAGTTCAGAGGGTACAGTTGGAGGAGGGGTCGCAAAGTCCAGGGAAAAAGTCTTGAAAAGAGCAGAAGGGATACGTCTGGACTACCCATGACGTGTGAAGCGCAAGGTGGTCGCGGCTGTGGCGGCCGGGAAGCTTGGCTGAGAGGGGATTCTAATTCAGCGGACAGTAACCACCCTCAACATCGACATCGTTCTCTTCTAGCACATTTTGTACGTATGCTCCCGTCTTCTACCGCCTTTCTCCGTAGCAAGGCGTTTCCCTCTTTCGCGTTTGTTCACCCAATGTAGTGGTACAATAGGCTTGTGCCTGCTTCTCAAGCCTGAAAAAACGTTTCGTACCAACCGAATAACAAAATAACAGACAGACCAAACTCTCTACCGCTTCCAAGCGCACTCCTCCTCTCGGCCTGCACAGCAGTGTTGGGGTGCCTCACCTGGAGCACATCGAGCATGCTTAGGTCCTGCAGACCACCCTTCTCCGGGTTGTAAACCTCCGTCCCTTTGATGATCACCGTGTGCGCTGGGAGGTTGACCCCCCACGCTAGGGTAGCTGTGCATACAAGCACCTTCCCTCAGAAAAAGAAGAGAACAAGAAAAACAGAAAACCGAACAGCTCAGGGTAATTTACTGTGGTTTTCAATCAGGTTCCAAAGGATGGGGCGCATCAACGACCAATAACAAGGGAATAAACAACAGTGGCCGTTTCCAAAGCCTGCAGGATGCAACTCAAACCAGATCAAGGCCAAATGTACCCTTGTTCTTGTCCTTTCACGCCAGGGCGCTGGCCGCAGGGTAGATTTGTGGTGCATCCAACGAAAGCTAAGCACTGTGCATACATCAGACAAAGTGCTTCCCCCATCAAGCGGCACCTTGATGGCGCCGTCTTCGAAAGCTCTCTCCGTCAGGCCCCTGTCGGCACGGAGCATCCCGGCGTGGTGGCAGCCCACGCCCGCCTGAAACAGGTCCCGCAGCTCCTTGTTGCGAGACTTTTCCACCTGAAACACCACGTCATCAACATCGCGCGGCGTTTGGCGCGGGATATGAGGTACACACAGTCTCCGCTAAGCAAGAAAAAAACACATGCCAAGAATACACGTAGATATCGCAGTCTCCAACTTTTCTCCAACACAAGGGTTTTTCGGAAAACAAAAACACAGCTCGGGATGGTTCGTACACTGGATCAAAGACAGTCAATCTTGGACGGTGGCGACGAAACAAAAGAGTGAGCCTTAACCCAGAACCGAGGTGTCTTGGTACCGGCCCGGTACAAGTGCAATGTGGCAACAACTCGATGACAATGATGCGACGATAGCGATGCGATCAGATACCCCGAGCGCAAGGCTTGCCGCAGCCTGCATTGCCAACATTGTCAACAGGAGCGGCCGGAGACAGCCGCGCCTGGCGCGGGCGCCTGGCGCGGGCGGCAGCCGTGGGTACACCGCCCACAAACACCAACGCGACGCCAAGCTTACACCCGCGAGCCATGTCTCTGAGGCAACCACGCATACGAAGCGTGCAAGCAATCGGCTTGCCTGGTGGGCGTGCCTCCCCCAGTGCTCCGAGTTCGCGCAGGAAAACTCATCGAAGGCGTTGTCCCGCTGGGCCAGCTCCAGGATGGCCTGCCTCCGCGCAAGCAGACACACAAGAAAACATGGCGAAGTTCACATACGCTGTCACGCAGAGGCAGAGCTTTTCTACAAGAACAGGAGGCCGTAGGCATACAGGCATCGGACCACAAGACCCCATCGCGAAGTTCACGCACGTAGGCACGCAGAGGTGAGGTTCTGGTATGAGAGTACGAGGGCGTAGGCATGCCGGCGTCGAGCCAAGTTCTTGGCTGAGCAGCTGACCGTCAAGCATGCGCTCCAAAGGCATAATCCGAACGCGAAATTTGGACGTACGGAATACAACCTGACATGTCTTTTCGGTCCCAATCCTGTGAAGCACGCGATCTTTTTGCCAAAGCGAAAATGTCACAGATGACATCACCCAACGCAGATCGTCAACACGCCATACCTGCGCGGTCCTGACGGTGTCCTTCCTTGCGTGTACGAAGACCATCACCTGGTGACCTCGCTGGAGCGACTCTCTCGTCCGTTCGTACGCCACTCGGTTCATCATCGCCTAAATATTGGGGGATACAATCACGTAGCAGCAGCAGCAGCAGCAGCAGCATTAGCAGGATCAGCAGCAGGAGCAGCAGCAGGAGCAGCAGCAGGAGCAGCAGCAGCAGCGGCGGCGGCGGCGGTGGCGGTGGCGGCCATATGAAAAAATATATGGGTTGCAGTTGGGCAGGAATAGATGGGAGTACAGCCGCAAACGGGTGAAGGCACAATCACAATCGATGCGGAGGCAGTGAAAGCGAGCTCACGCAGAAGATGGTGGAGATAATGGAATGGAAGCAAACAAACGCTGTTGTACACATTTGCTGATGGCGTTGGCAAAGAACCTGCGTAAGAAAAAATGCTGCACGAGATTATCTCAAACATTGTTACTTGGCGCAAGGCGCTCACGAATATTGAAGTAAATCCTTCCTCTTCTTGACCACCGGCCTGGACACCTAATATCGCCCCTCCGCCATCACACAAAACCCCAAGGCGAACCTGTCAACAACAGCGACACCAACGGTGACAACGTGAACAACAGAAACACACACACGGTCAACAACATCCCCATCCCTTCCACCGATGCCCCCCCCCCGACGCCGACAGCGACGGCAAACAGTGACCGCATTCACCTGCTGGCGAACCCTCTGCTTGTCGGTTACCCCGATGAACGTCTGCTCCAGGGGCACTGGCCTATGCTCCGGTCCAAAGTGGAACAGCCCTTTGCTCGAGTTCACCTAGAAACGAACAGGAACCAAGTCAGAAACGAAGCTGTGAGAACGAGAAACCGACGAAAAGGCGGGTGAAAACTCTTCGACGCAGCTGAAAGTTAGAATAACTCACAAACACATCGATCTGTCGTGCACTTTCCGCGTTCACGTGGAAACAAGCGGAAAAAATGAAAACACGAACGTGGCGAGTGAAATTTCATTTTCAGGCAAACTCGCACTGTGACGGTATCCACGCCGAAATCTCTGTCTTTCTCTTCTCTCTTTGTCTCTGTATCTGTCTGTCGGTCTGTCTCTCTCTCTCTCACACTCGCAAATACATACCCGCAAGAACGCAGCCACGTCCTGGTAGTTCGGCAGCGTTGCCGAGAGCCCGACCAGCCGTATGAGTGTCTGCGTCGTCTCCATGTACCGCTGCGTCCGGGCCACGATGCTTTCGATCACGGCGCCTCGCTCGTCGGCCAGCAGATGCACCTGTGCAACGACCCGTTTAGTGCCGACGCTAGTGCCATTGGTCATCCCGCGCTTTGCAGAATAGAAAATCGAATAACGGTATTGAAACACCAAGCACGGCCGCGTGTTCGACTGTTCCATTTGCAGGACGGCGGTGATCACCCTCAGCGTCGTAATCGGCACAGGATCCGGTCCTTCCCGTTGTCACTGTCGAGACATGTGACTCGACATGTGACCACCTTGTAATATCACGCATCGCCTCCGCATCATCCTCTTGCACCACAGTCTTGCAAAGCGCCACCAACAAGGTGGAGTTCGCTCAGCAGCTGCACCGTTCTCTTCGTCAACCGCTCAGCACTATACATGACTCGACGAGCACAAATGCATGCGCAAAGGAACATGACGAATCGAATTGTAGTGAGGTTAATATCGGCAATTTGTGTGGGCTTACCTCGTCAATCATGATGAGACCAACGGAAGACACCAGAGACCCGTCGCCGCCCTTCCTTGTGACAACGTCCCACTTCTCGGGGGTAGTCACGATCACCTGTCGTCGTTGTCGTCGTCGTCGTCGTCGTCGTCGTCGTCGTCGTCGTCGTCATCGTTGTTTTCGGTGGTGGTGGGAACTGGGAAGGCATCTTTCGCCGTGGAAAGGACACTATTTTCCGACTTCTCTAGGACACCCTTGTTCTATCCACAAACCTGACCGGAACCGGAATTCGTAGCGCAGTCACGCTGCAGACGACGGACGAGGTGCCAGGACAACAACAAGAACAACAACAACAACAGCACTCGTTCGCGCCGGGGAAATCATTTCACTCGCCTGCGAACCTTCGACCTCCTGCTTGGACAGCTGCATGTCCCCGGTGTACTCACGAACCACCTGGGGGGAAGGCGTCACATAGAACCATCAACATAAGCACCAACAGAAATACTAGTTGTAAAAATGGCGGCGCAAAACAAGCGAATTCCGAAAAAACAAAACCTTGATTCTGGGTTAGCCGGAACCAAACGTTGATTGCGTGCAACTACGACCACCACGCCACCTGGCTCACGCGACGGAAGCAACAAACTACCCACCGGGTGGGGTGTGGAAATCGGATGCAGTATGTTGACGGTTGTGGAGACACCATCAACGAACAAACACCGACGGGCGTCATCACCCATGTCGAAATAAGCAAACAGGGCTTCGCCTGCGCCTCTCACCAGTCCGAGGGGCTTAAGCCTCTGGGAAAACTTGGACACCACCTCCTGGGCCAGGGCCTTCATGGGGGCCACGTAGATGGCCTTGATGCCGCTGCGGTCGAGGGCACCCCCTCGGATGTGCTGCCTGACAAGCTGCGAAAACCAAAAACGCAAAATTCACAAAAAAAACGGGCAAGAACGTAACAAAACGCGTATATCTCAGCTCGAGAGCAAGATAACTTCAGACGAGCACAACAATACACCACACTCAGAAACAACACGACACGGGCAACACCTCACGTGTTCCACACGTCAGAACAACGCCCATCTGTGAGCGCAGCGGTACGTGAAACAGGGACGAGGTCACCTCTCCGCAGGCAACCTTGCCTGCAGAAGGGAGAGCATAGCCACGTTCGTCTTGCCCGCACCCGTAGGCGCGCACACCAGGAGGTTTTCGGAGGTCTTGAAGGCGGCGTGGTAAACCTGGGTGGGAATCGGGGGAAGGTGAACCACGATCATTAAGAGAAGAATCCTGCAAAAAAAAAAATGGAGCTCGGTTGTCCATAACAACAGTGGTCTTCTTGTCGATGTACTGCCGATGAAAGTTTTTTGAGGTGGGGTAGTCGAGCACGCCGAAGCCGTGCTGCTAGTGCCATGGGTCATACAGTAGTGCACCGTGGCCAAAGCGATATAAATATTTCCACTTCAGTCCATGTGCCGTAGCCATGTCGCTCCCGCCGTAGGTCGCAGTGCGTCGTGGCCAAAGCAGCTATTAAGGCTTCGTAACCTTCCTGTGATTCAACCACAAGGTTTCGCGGGGCCCTGTTGGCGACCTGCTCCGCGAACGAGCGAAGGGGTTATTCCTGTGTGATATCATCCCTCTCTCGGTGTGACATGCATGATGCGCGGGTATCGACACTTCATGCGTTCTCGTGTATTGAGATAGGAATAGGACGTTATATCGGAGCTAGAGGTCGCAGATTGCGAAAGAACAGAAGAACATCAACAGTAGCGTCGGTTCCGCGTGTTCTCATCAGCATCCCTGGATCGAAAAACGAAAGAAAACATCGGCGTGTCCCGGGCGTGTTGGTGCACTCGTCGAAGCTGAAGCCTATCCGACTGCGATGAAATCGCTAACTTCGACGCAATAAACGCGGTATCAGTCTACATCTTTCTGGCGAGAAGACGAACAAAATATTCACAAACGCATCTTCTTAACTGTCCCGTGGCTCCTTGTCAGGCATCAATCACTTGCCTTGCTCTGCATGGGGTTGAGCCGCTTCGTCCCCTTGAAAGCCATCTGGGCCCACGGCTCGAGGTCCGTGATCGGCACCAGACCTTCCCCGTCCTTGTTGCGGCTGAGCTTCGGGGGTGGGATATGAACCTGCGGTGACATCATCCCACAACATTTCGATCGGATGAACGGGTCCAAAGCATGAGAGAGAACAGGACGAAATGTTCACTTGGAACAATCGAAATCGTCCAAACTACACTAGCTGCCCCCTTCGTGGTGGTTGTTGTTGTTGTTGTTGTTGTTGTTGTTGTTGTTGTTGTTGTTGTTGTTGTTGCCGTTGTACTTCTCGACACTTCTGTAGTTACAATCGCACACTTGCATCGCAGTGAATAAACGAAAATGTTCGGAAAATTGGCATTTGGCTGAGAGAGTGGGCGACAGCAGCAGCGGTAGCGGCAGCAACTGCAACAGCACTGGAAACAGCAACAACACCAAAGTCACCAAACGAAATAGAAACACGAACATCACCAGCCAGTAGTGCTGCACCGCAAGCTAACTGTTTAACGCTACACGTTTAGCGCTTATCCCTTTAGACCCATCTTCGATGCTCTCGCCATCTCCGCCCTGAAGGGCGCTTTGACCTCCGCCCAGACCCTCCGCGCGTACTTGCGAACGAACCAACCATAGGTAGCAGGAACCCCCCCCCCCAACAAGCCCTTCCCTCGCTAGTCACTTCTCACTTCCCTCCATCATTCCTACTTGACAAATGCTCGATACTCCCGCAGCAAACGAACCACCCAACGCGTGAAAAACCCAATTTCCGGGGTCACCCCTCTTGTACCTGCTCGTACTGGCCGGCCACTACCGTCTTCGTGGCCCCCGCTGGCATGCCGGACCGGCGATCGTGCCACTCCCTAGTCCCCTCGGGCGCCAGCCCCGCGAGCATCATGGCCTCTTCGCTCTCGCCGCCGCCGGTACCGCCTGCCTGCAGCCCGAGAAGGCGCTCCTGTAGAACAGAAAAGAACCGACGAAAACCACCGAGGAAAATACAAGGTAAACAAAAAGCATGCATTTCTGCGAAAACCAAATGCATTGTACTTCGATTAGGATTTTTTCACTAATACAGTCGACCTCGCTTTAAAGACACACCACGTTTTCCCCCCAAAAAAGTGTCTTCAACGCGGGGAAGTGTCTATAAATTTCCGGGGCCACTAAGGCACCATCCCCGGGGCCAACGAAGGCGAAACATATGTCAAAAGGTGCGCATTCGCAGCAGGAAGGCGACCACAAGAGGGGTTGTTTGAAACCTACGACACAAGGTGATTTGAAGGTCGCAACCACTGCTGCTGCTATTGTGCTGCAATAGATACTTGCATACCATCGTTATAATTTCCCCGTACTGTACCACCAAAACGCTGAAAGCGATGGTGTTCTACGACCTACGCATCGTACATGTACACGACGGTAGTGCGCTGGTGTTGATACGGGCTTCATTATTTGCTTTATTTTATTTTTTAGGCGTTGTCCTCCCCGTGAATATCTTGCCCAAGATCTCGCTACCGCACCTGAGAAATATCGAAGGTTGAGAAACGACACCAGGAAATAGCAGGTTACGCAGAAACACAGAGACCGAAAATGTCGGGAAAGCACAGCGACAAAGAGGACACCGCGCCTCCCAAAAGGTCAATACGAGGCACAACACAACACAAACGCCAAATTCAACCTCACGAGACTTCACCCAAGGCAAACAACGAACGTTGGCAATAAAAGTGCTTTGCTCTCGAAACCAAAAACTACACCCGCCACATATCCCCAAGTGTCGCCTGCACCTCCCCGCCCCTCCTTTGCTCTTCGCTTGACCTGAATTTCATGAGTAAACGAATGCACAGTCTTTGAAAGGTACGCCGTTTCGCTGTACTCGCCGTCTCTTCCATGTGTGTACAAGTAAGAGCGGACATCTTCGAGACGTGAGCGAACCTCGCCCTCTAAAATCGTAGATTAATGCACGACTGGACTAGCAGATGGAATGAATCTTTCCATACACCCACACGCAGTGTGCGGCTGCAGCAGACCGCTGTTGATGATCCAGGATCTACAGGTGCTGCAGCACATTTTCTGAGGGGGGTCGAATGGTGGAAAACCCTACCCCCCTTACTTTTTCACATCTGCGGGGCACCATATTTCTGAGATTGTTTGTGTCCTTAAAGCGGGGAGTGTCTTTTAAAATGGTGTCTGTAAAGCGGGGACGACTGTAGTTGCAATTGTCAGGTTGGTCCATTGTAATTGGTTTTTTACATTCCCCTTCAAAAGTAAAGCTGTTGGTGTTGACCGTTCTCGCGGAAGCAAGGAAATCACGCGCACGCGTGACGGACTGTGAATCACCCCCGCTGGAGCACACACGAGACCCGGTTAACTCCCCCCCGTTTCCTTCCTGAGTGCATTTCTCAGTGTTAAATATCCAAAGACAGACCTGCTTCAGGTACTCCTCCTCGAACCCAACAGACTGCAGCCAGTCCAACCCGCCGCCACCGTCCCTCCCGCTTGCTCCGCCGTCTTGTTGGCCCTGACCGCCGGCGGCTCCCCCGCCGCGCTTGGCGGCCTTCTTGAGATCCTTTCGACGGAGCTTCTCCGCCTCCTTCTCCAAGGTCGACCAGATCTTGATCTGTCGGGAGATGGTCGGCCCAGACCTGTCCACAATTTATCGTGGGCGACAAGAGAATGCAACAAGAAGCTCGAATCGGCTTCTAGTCTACTGTCGACAAATATCGTGGACAACACCAAGAAAACAAAAAGAAAACCGAAGGGGAAAAGTATTGCACATGACGGCTTCCTAGTCTATTTTGTCGACAACAAAGGTTGCGGTGAACACAAAAGACACGGAGAAAAAAACGCGGAAACAAGGAGACCATTTCGGCTTTCTAGTCCACGGGGGAAAACAAGTAGAGAAGAAGACGGATGTAACTTCTGTTGGTTGAAGTAGTGTTCTCCGAGGTCTAGCAAATCTTGTTATCAACCGAGAGACGAGAAAGCGCTAAAAACGTGCAATACCAAGCTACCGAACCCCAAGCATGGAAAAGCCGACGCCTCCCTTACTGTCCACGAAACCACTCGCTCGCCAAGACAAACACGACGATTGTACCCTAACTCAAAACACGTTTGTACCTGCCGGTTGCGTCGTCCCCGCCCAGGCCCATCTCCGCCATCCCCGCCGCCAGCCCACCCCCGTCAAAGCCGCCGACACCTGCGGAGCCCCCGCCTCTGCCTCCGCCGCCGCCGCCACCGCCGTGGGCATCGGCAATCGCGAACAAGTCTCTCGCGTCGATCCGACCTAGCGTAGGCGCCTTGTCAATGAGTTCCATCATTAGCTCCAGGCCCGCCTCCCCCAATAGGTCGAACAGGGATCCCTGCGGAGTCAAACGAAGCAACGGGTGCCGACTTGTTGAGTGCTCGTTCTGACCCTTGGAGTGCAATTCAGGGCCGGACTGCTGCTACTCTGGCGACAGCACCTTCGGGCTCTGCTGCTGTTGCGGCCCACGGGTGGGGGAAGAAACAGCCCCAAGACTTTGGGGGGATTGTTGCTCCTCAAGCAAGGCTCATTCGGCGTCCTTTTCTCTACACCGTCGACTTCCTGCTCTCTACAAAACCTAGCCGACAGTGACTCTTTGTCTGGGCAGCTCTGCGGGAGTACGAAACGCTGTCCCCCCTCTCACGAAAATGCCGTCACCCCTCCCACGGAAATGCCGTCACCCCCGCTTTGGCCCCTTGAACACCATCGTGGAGAGGGGACCCGCCAGGTACCAAAAAGACCTAGCAGAAACAAGCATCGCTCACACATACTCTTGTTCGACTAGCTGTCGCCTGCCCGAACGCAACGGCCGCTTGATTATCGAGATAGCGCAGCTCCCGGGCTGCTCGACCTATGTATCCCTCTGCCTCCCTCAAAGGTTCATATTGCATTTTAATACCTGCAACTCCCCGGGGTCCGTGCTTCGGGAGAGGATTTCCAAGACGGAAGAAGCTAGGTCCACGGGGGGTAGGCCCCGACTCCCTTGCTGGGCGTGAAACTGCGTGCACCTGGAGGGACGGACGGGAGCAGGCGTTCTCAGGCCCATCGTGTCGTTGCGGAATTGTGCAAATAACGGAGGTTGTCGCTTTTGTCGCCGAATACGCAACCACCTTGTAACCTGAGGAGGAGGGAGGACGACGCGAGTTCCCGTTGTGCTCCCCAGCCGCCGCCCGTTCTTGGCAAGGGGGGTGGAAAGCTGGCGGGGCGGTGTGAAGGCTCGGAAAAAACAGCCCTGTTCCCGGGAGCTCGTGTTAACGTCATTGCCGCCAGCGCCACTGTTACACTTGTTTCTCGAAGGGTGGGGTGGGGGCGCATTCACGGCATATTATCAGCGGTAGGGGCGAACACACGCGCGAAACGTGCACCTGGAATAGAGCCAACCGGCGTCAAACGTTTCTGCGGCTGCAGCCGCTCCCGCCTCGCCTGCTTTTCCCGAGGAGGCGGTACCCGAAGCAAAGGGGGCGAGGACAGCGCCCCCCCCAGCGGCAGCGCCACCAACGTCCCGTACAGGGTGCTTCGCTTCCTCCTCGCCACCCAGCGAGGATGAAGATGCCTGGTCGTCGACCGTCACGTCCGTCCCAGGCCGCCACCGCTGCTGCTCGGAAGCCGCCGCCGCCCCCCAGTCGCCGCCGCCGCCGCCGCCGCCGCTGTCAGCGCTGATGCCGACAAAGCTTTCGAAGCTGTCGAAAGCGAAACCGCCCGAGGCTCCGCCGCCGTTCACGCCGGGAAACGCCCTGTCCAGCTCGTCCTCCGACTCCTCCGGAGCCCGCGCGTCGAGGTCGAAGTTGAACGAGATCTCGGAACCGAACAGCAGCGACCGCCCCCGCTGGCCTCTGGCTGCCGCCGACCCAGGCGCCTCTGGTGTTTGGAGCGGTCCGGCAGAGGGGTGCGGCTGTGATGCCAGGACGCGGTCACGCCTCCAAGCATGGAGCTCCTTGGCCAAGGATGCGGCGTCATCCCAGTCGCTCTCGGCCACCTTCCCCACCACGAGCTCGAGGTCCCTGCAGGGATAGGTTGAGGTATGTTGGTGCCGGTTGTTGCCTGTTCTCGTCATCGTGTTGCTGCTGTGGCTGTGTGGTGGTTGTCATTATTCTTGTTGATATACCATGGTACTCCTGTAGGGACCTTTCGCCTCTGTCGGGACGCAAGGTGGGGGACATTCAGCCGACACTCCCCACGCGCCAATGAAACAATCCTTATGCGATACAAGGCTCCAAACGACTATTCACATAGTGCGCCCTACGAACCACAAGCGAAGAAACAGCAGAAAGGAAAAGAAAACGGAACAAGTTTCGGCACTGCCGTGTAGTTTTCGCGTCTCACACTAGTGTCAAGTTTTGTCTGCCTAAACCCCCGGACCTAGGGGTGCAATCTGAAACGGCCGTGCCTGTGTAAGTGCCTGAGAAAGATTAAGCGGCGAGGGTGTAATACACAAGCCGGAAACTGCACCAGCGTTCGCAGAGCCCCTTTTTCCTGTGCACAAGTCGAGTGTCACTCCTGCTATAGGCAGGTACCAGATGACTCGAAGTTTGTCTACTGCGATTCCCCAACACGGGTCGTGTGCTGACAACACCACCAGCCCGTGTTCGAAAGAAACGCCGGTCGTGAAACCGCCAACACCTTCCCACGCCCATGAACAGCAACGCACCGGCTGTATTTACCCCAGGCTCCAGACCCTTGGGTCTGCCTCCCACAGAGACACGTCCTCCCTCACCTCTTTGCCTTGCCAGCAGCGTTCGGGCCCGCGTTGATCGCCTGGAAAAGCGCCCTGTCAGCGTTGGGAAACGCCGCGCCGTCATCCCCGCCCGCCAGCTTCCCGGCGAGCCTGCAGTACCTGCTCCCCGGCAAGCAAGACATTCGGGTATGCAAGGTCGCGCAGAGGTTGTGCATGTTGTCATGAAATGCTGTGCTTGAATATTGTACTCATGGTTGAGATACGCCATACAAGGTGGTCCAATACCATGTAGCAGAAAACAACTTTCCCTTTGGTTGATGAAGACGTGTTTGTTGTCCCCTCCCCCCCGCCCGGTTTTCCAGAGCACGACCATGGTCTATACACCATGTGTTCCTCAAACAGCAATAGAGGACACGACGGGCGAACGCCACAGCTGTTGGAAGGAAGAACAAGCTCGCAATCTGCCCCCTGCGAGTCGTTAGTCAGCAGCCGAGCTACATTACCTGCGAAACTTGTCTTGCTCCGCGGCGGCCCGCTGCGCTTCGCTCTCAGGCACTTTCTCGGTGAATGCCTTCCAGGAGAAGGGCGCGGAAGCTCTGGCGTCGGCCTGGCTCTTCCACTGGGACTCGGCCCTGCTTCGTGCAATCCCAGGCGGTGGAGTGTTGTTAATTTCATTGTTTCGCGGTTGAGTTTTCTGAGTGGTGTGGCTACTTATCTTCCAGTTGCCGCTAGCGATTCCCCTGCTTGTTGCTGCTAAGTGCTCTTCGTGAGTGCGTTGTGGCGAAACCGTCGCAAACGCCACCTCGATCGATCAACAAGTGGCACACACGGAGGATGACGCAGGCGAAGCACTCTGTTGCTGGAACCACTTTCCACCATTGTCCACTCTTGCGTGTTCTTGCCCTCAAGATCAGCACGGGAGAAGTAGATAAGTCGACCGAACTAATTTTCTTCGACAATACTGTAGGTGGTACTTCCTACATCTGTGCGTGCCTCGCAAGCTATTTCATAGGGTAGCGATAACTCCTGGGCGTCGAATTAACATTAAGCATATTGAAACGTCGGAGACGATCATAGGCACCCAATTAAGCTCGACCCCCTCTACGTGCTCCCCTCCTTGTCGGTACAATAAACAAAACATATCGGGGGTTCGCGCAAACGCGTGTTTCGTGTTGAGCAGATCGAATGATAGGGTCCAGCCGCAAAACGTTTGAGGAGTGTCTCAAACAAACTCGTTCTCAGAACGCGTGGAAGGAATATCGATTTCAATATGTCTCCATATTGCCATAGAGGGTGGTGGTGGCAGGATTGACCACGACAGCGCGTCCTGCTCGGCAAGACGAAATCTAGCCTACCAAAAGAACGTGTGTTCCGGTGGAATTTCCGCTGAAAGGTTAAGTCTTCTGCTGTCCGGCGAGAACCTGACGGTCGGGCGAAACATACACCACACCAGCAGATCCTTGTGGCCCCTTCATCCGCCACCTCTGCGCGGTCCCCGGCATCTCGTCGCGTATCGCGGAACAAGGGTAGCTCTCTCTCTTCCACCTACCCCCACGTTGTCCTTGTGGGACGTAGCCTGGGCCCGGCGAAAACCCGGCGTATGGTTCCGCCCCGTAACAACAGGGATGCGATGTCAAGGGTCAAACGACTACGGCATGCGTTTACAATGGCACAACCGCATCCCCATGCCAAGCAACCCAGACCACACACCTTTCTCTCTGCAGGATCTCAGCGTCGAGGTCGAATCCAGGCCCATCGCCCGCGGCGGTTCGTCGAAGCACCGAGCTCAGCCTCGGCTGCACGAGGACGTGGTGGTTACGGGCGAGCGGAGGGGGAGGCATGGGCATGGTTTGACTACTAGGGGTGCGGGGGCATTGCGGTACCACACCCGCGTATTACCTCGCTGCTGTGCCCCTACCACTACTGTTTTATATGCATTGCATTGCACCGCGCTTTTGTCTAGTCGATGTGTCCGGTGATGTTTCTCTCTGCATTTACACTTCGTGCGCCATTTGACTGTTCTACTGCTGTGGACTACAGCAGCACTGCGTGCTATGCACTTATTTGTTGCGTGTCATTGGTCATTCTGTGAAGGGGTGTCCGCTTTTCCGGCGCAGTGGGTTCTGCTGAAAATCGCAGTTACGCGCGACGTATGACCATCGAGGAGCATACGTTACGGTGGTAGACGAATATCAGTACGAGGTGTAAACCCGTTCTGCACTCTACACCCATGTTGTCTACCGCAGTGTCGTTGTCTACAGCAGGACTGCTACAATGATGCAAAGACTAGACTAGGTGTGTAAACTTGTCGATGTAGTCTGTAGGTTTCCGGAGTACTGCTGTTGTATTGAGCCCCTCCTTTAACCAGCCTTTCTTTGCAGGACAATAACCACACAAAAATAAGCAGTTAGAGAGGAGGCAGCAGCAAAAGTCGCACGACGCAATGGCGGTAGTCAGCGCCTTAACCGATACCTGATACATCCAACCGTCCGTGGAACGTTCCACTTGTTCTTTGTTCTGCGCCCAATGACGGCATGTTGGCGGAGGCAAAGATGGTGCGATCAGTAGACTACTCAACACTCACCGGGAGTCGTTCCACGAGTTTCCCTCCACTGCTCTCCGTTTCTCCCATTGTCCACACCAAACCAATTGCCGTCTCTATCGCCTATGGCGCCAACCCTGAGAGAAAATTGCACGGGTGTTGATGTTGCTATGGTCGCTGGTCAATGCAGCAGGGCCAGAGTAGAACTCCCACCGGGAACCGGGGACAACGAGTAATTGGGCCGCATTTTGTCATGTCACGTCAGCAATGTCATATCCCCCTTTCCTCCTGTCAGTGTCTCTCCTTGTCTTCAAAATCGCTTCTTACTCCAGAGACTAGGTGAGCGTGGCCTTCGAGCTTGTCCTCCTGGTGCCATCTAATTTGTTACGTACGCATGACACTCACACACGCAGCATCAATATTTGTCCGCGGCAGAGCAGGCAGCGGTATGTTAGATCCCAGTCGGCCGAGCCAAGGCTGTCGTGGTCGTCAGAGCAGGATCAGAAGCGAGCAGCCCCATAAATCTGTAGCCCACAGATGGCAGGACATCACGGCCGTCGTTCAGCCAAGCAAAGCGACCGCTCGTGGTGAAGAATGGCGAAGCTTCCACCGACCGGTCCCGTGGTTCCACCGGACATATTTTCAGTAATTCTTCGATGTTCTTCGATGTTTCCGTACGCCCACGTTGTTACATGGCTACAGTGGCCTTTTGTTCAACAGAGGGACTGGACAACCAAACTCTCAGCAGGGTTCTTGTTGGGTATTCGGTTTTATGTGTAGAACAGGATTTGAAAGGGTGCTTTTGTCCAGCGAAATAAAAGGGGTAACGTTATCGAAAGCAAAAAAAAAAAAAATGGAAAAAATGGCGGATCCATCTTTACTGGTTCGCTGCTGCTGTATCGGGAAGAAGGCGCAGTGTCAAATTTTGCTTGCGAGGTCAGCAAGTCTCTCCGCGTAGAAGTGAATCTGGCAACTTCCTCGCGTTCCCAGAGTGGTATCACAGCACCTGTGGTGGGCCTGCCCTGCTACCATATTCTCCCGATGGGTAAAGGGAAGGCGGGTGAGGAGTAGGCAATCGTGTTTGAGGCCTCGAAATCGACCATGTTCACGGGTTTGGCGTTTGAGATGAAATTTGCACCATCTACCAGTCGCTATCCTCGTTCAAGCGAAGCCCAAAGTGTTGCCCCCTCCACAACAAAAAGCCTCTCTCGGCTATTCATTCGAGCGTCCGAATTTTCTTGTTTTTTTTCTTATTTCGCCTGAATATGTTCATGCCATACGGAGTATTTGCGAAGTAGATTCAACCTTGTCGTGCCATAATGGCCTCCAATCACGTACTCCCGTTCGCCTGTGATATTTTCCTGTGGCAAGTTCCATAAAGGTGGGCGGGGCAGAGAGACGCGTTGCGAGTGGTTCCGTCCATCGCATCACGCCGTACACGAGAGAGGAGCGAGGAGGTGATGACGCTCATCGATGCTGCCGCTTCGACAGCCTTCGCCGCCTTAAGGCCGACACCATCCAGCGGCGGCGGCAGCGGTGGCATCGCGAGACATCAACAGGGAGGAACGGACGCAAGTAGGTCCTCCGCTGCGACGCGATTGGGCAGCATCGATCCGGTGCCCCCTCACGAAGACGAGAGAGGCGGACGAACAACGTTTCCAGGGCGTCTGTTTTCGTTCGGGGCGATCGCCGACGTCCAGTATGCTGACCAGGATGACGGGTGGAACTTCACGAAAGACCACAGGAGGTATTACCGAGGCGGGCTGCGGCAGCTGAGGGGGGCGGTCGACGTGTGGCTGAAGGAAGAAACGCACAGGTTGGCCTTGGTTGTTGTTTTGGGGGTAGAGGTGTTTCTGCCGTCGAGCTTCGGGCTATATCTTGTTCATGTTTTTTTCCTGTTGTGAGTTCCTGAGTTCTGTTTGGTGGGGGTTTCCCGTACCCTCTACACGCTTTCACCATCCACAGGCGCCCACCGAGCACGCTGTGAAATCAATGGTAGGCGTGTGGTAGCTGCTGATATTAACGCTTTTCCAGGCTATCGGACCCCGTCGTATGCTCGATGACCATCGATCCAAGACTAGCTAAACGTTACCACAACCATGTACCGCCTGACGCATCACAGATTCGTGCTGCAGCTGGGAGACGTCATCGACGGGAGCAACAAAGCCCACGGGAAGTCCGAGACGGCACTGAGGAGCGTCAAGACGGAGGTTGACCGCCTCGCAGCCTCGCTGCCCCTTGGCGTGCTCAACAGCCTCGGCAACCACGAGCTTTACAACTTCCCCAAGCAGCGCTGGGCGCGGGAGGTATTTTCAATTTCCCTTCGGGCCAATCCAAGGGTTCGACATTCGCCACCCTCGTTGGGGGACAAGGAGCACTTTCCCTGCATCCACATGATAGTTTTCTCCTATTCAGAGCTGTGTACGAGATACGGCAGTCGGTCTCTTGTTGACACCATCCTGTCTGCTCCGTATCAAGCCTCTTTGACCTTCTTGCGACGCTCGACACCATGCGCCGAAATTCCCATCTCACCCACCGACCCCCGGTCCTCGCTCGTGACGCGTCAGCTGGACTGCTCGAGCCGCGCCAAGGCTGTTACCCTCCGACCCAGCGCTCCCGGTGCCGGCGCAGCGGAGACGATTCCGACGCCCGTACCGTCCGGGCTTCGTCCGGAAACCGACAGCGACCAGCCTGCGGGACTTCCCCCCAGTGGCGAGCCGCTGATCCTGGAAGCCGGTAGAGGGGCTGGGTATGAAGGTAGAGGAGAAGAGGCAGAGTGCTTCTACTACAGTTTTTGCCCCGTGGACTCTTACCGATTCATCGCGCTCGACTCGTACGACGTCAACGCCATTCGGGAGGAGCCGCGCCCTGATGGGGAAGATGCTGAGGGTAGCGGAAAAGACGAGGCGGCCGCGGGTGATGGTGGGGGCGATGAAGGGATGCGGGTGCTCTTAAAGCACAATCCGAACACGAACAAGAACGACGGGGGCGGGCTGGAGGGTCTGACGAAAAGGTGACCTTAGGCTAGCAAGAGCTTGCCAATGTCTCTCGACGTACCTTCCTGAAGATGGGTTACTAGGAGCAGGAGGGGGAAGGCTAAACGAACCAGGAGCGGTTGCACCGGGATGGCGATCACCCGATCAAAACATGAGCCACCCGTAGCGCCCCGTCCGGTCGTTTCTTGGTTATTGCGCTAGCCAAAGCAATGTCGTTCCTGCCGTTGTTTGACAAAGATTTGTGCAGTACAACGGCGGAATAGGAGCCAAGCAGCTTCTCTGGCTGGAAAACCAGCTCACCGAGGCAAGCCGGGCGGGCCAGCGCGTCGTTGGCTTTGGACACGTTCCCATACATCCGGCGGAGCCAGGCCCGCACACCCTTATCTGGAACTACGAGGAGGTGGGTAGTATGCGGAAACGGCAGTTTTGCTTTGAGCGGAGATGTGCGGTGTAAGGCGAAAATAGTACGATACACATACGTAGGCTTGTTGAAATCTCGACATTACTGCTGTGTCTGGGTTAGCGTACGTTCTGCTGCATCATCACTGACATTCACGACTATTTTTTTCGCTTCCACTTTGAGCAACTGCAGAATGTTGAACGATGTTCACAGGGCGCAACTCGTCTTTGCATTCGAAATCCAATACCAGGGCCACACCTATCGAGATCACGTGCAAACTTCCCACTCACTTCAAACTCGCTCTCCCTTCGCCGATTCACCTTTTTTTCAAGGTGTTAGCGGTGATGCACAAGTTCGACTGTGTAGCGATGTTTTTGTCAGGCCATCGCCATAGGGAGACGTACTTCAGGGACGCAAATGGGATCCACCACATCTCGTTAGCCGCCGCGCTCGAAGCCCCCTCTGATCAGGTGAGTCCATTGTGATGATATGCTCGTCGAGCGCTTGGTGAAGGGAGACTACTGGTTTTGCCCGTCCAATCGACCCCTCGCTGACGGCGCACTCAGCACTAGTCGTGTGCTTTCATATACATTGCAAACCCTGCCGTCCACTTTGTGCAGCAGATATATGCAGTCTTGTCTTCCATCTATCTCGCTACGTTTACTCCCCGTTTCGGTCGTCCTCGCCCAGCTCCAGCGCTCATGTGTCGAAGATGTCCCCAGAGGAGACAATCCGTGCGAGGAATAGAGAAGCGTGCTCATGAAGGACAAACAAAACTATGCTCGCGAACGCCCGTAGGTTGTCCCACTTGAGAAGGGTGTAGCGTCAGCAACTAAGGAAAAGGCTATAGAAAGCTCACGAAACCCTGAAGCGGCCCGACAACCTCTTGCTTTTTACATGACAGGAGGCTTTCGCGAGTGTCGATGTGTACGACAGTTGCTTGGAGCTTCGCGGTCACGGGGTAGTGGAGAGCCGTGTTTTGGATCTCGCTGTTCCCGCGAAAGTATCCTAGGAGCCAGCGGCCCGAATGACCTGTTCTGTAGAGCGGCGCACTTCTCTTTCGCGTTGCCAGATATTGTAGAGGTTAAGCTTCTCTTTTGTCGATCGTGGCGGAAGGTAAACCGTTGTTTGTTTGCAGGCTGGCGGTGGGGCGGATGTGTGGTTTCCCTTCGAATAAGAGGGTTCTTTCGTTGCGCCTGTCAAGGCGAAAGGCGGCGAAATATGGTCACTGGGGTAATGATAAGCTTCTTTCAACGCCGGTGCTTCCACAGATTTAAGGACAAACGTTGTCCGCTTCTTATTATAGTGTCTAAAGCGTTGCACGCTAAGTCTGTGTCCCCAGTTTCAACAACGGCACGCAGGGCTCGCGACCGCAGACTCTCGAAGAGGCAGCATGAAGCGCACCATCTGTTTGTCTTTCGACTCGCTTGTGCCATGGGTGCGTTGTCGGCAACGTCGTGCCCCGGGTGAATCTGTGGAAGAGCGAAAGGAACATGCAGCTCAGTGCAGAATTCAATATCTCCATCTACACCGCCAGCTCGAGACAGTCCACTCGGTGCGCGACGAGACCACAACGTCCCCGCCCCTCACTCCCCACATACTGAACAGCTATGTGCTTTCCCTTGCCATGGGGCGGCCCTCATCCCCGCGCGGTCCCAAGCAGCGTTGGCGGTGCATACCACTGAGATACGAAACCGTTGCGAGCCTGCAGGCTTATAACCATCTGTAACCCCTACAACAAACAAAGCATGCTCCAGACTCAGGACCAGGGTTGTAGCGCAGCAGTGCGTTTGGCAAGCCGCAGATAGATGTGAAACCTTCAGATGTTGCCGTTGCCCTGTTCCCCTTGGCTTACCGAGATGCAGACGGGCGTTCGATAGTCCCCGTGGTCTAGTCTATGTTGTAGGAAGTATGCGTGCTGTCTCTCTTCCCGGTTTGGGTAGTGAGTCGAACAGAACAGAACTGGGATCCCCCAGGTTTGATACACGTGTTGTCATAACAAGGGGTTGAAGAGGCAACTGGACCTTTGTCATCTCGTCATATATTACAGCAGCATACACGCTGCATTGTGGTACCTTGCCGTTCTCGGGGGCATTTAGTCTAGTCGGAGGCATATCTGAACCCCTAGAAGACAAGGAAGTGAACAAGCTGAGCAGCTTTGAGGTGGCATCATTGCCAACTACGTAGATGGTCAGCTCATGACTTGGTCTCTCAACAGACACGCTGCGGAGCTGTCGTGATAATTCGTACGCACGTAGTTGGAGATTGCAAGACGTAACAGCTCTACAAAAACCAGCTTCCATGACTTATAGTCTCACACGTTTACAAAGAAACATCCTATTTGGAGAAACGTGGACGCAACCTGTGTTCCCGTGTTCTCGAGTTCACAGCAGGACTCACTGCTGTCCTCAGCGTTTTGCCCAGCAGGTCACAAACACTGTGAGAGATGCCTACGATCGATATGCTCGGTGGACGACGCCGATCCCACGTCATCACCGTTGTCTTCATCCTCCCACAGCCGCCACGCTTGTTCGATCTCTATACCGTCCTCATCGCCGTCGTGCTCCATGTTTACCTCCCCGCCAACGCCCAACTTGTCTCGGTGACAGCAACGATGGCGGCGTGAGCACAATGGCCCGTCTTATCCCTTGGTCTACTGTCACCACACGGATTGCTGTTGTTCGCCTGCAGTAGGCGCCAGCAAGACCACATCAAGACGGCCGCGAAAAGTCAATCGGTTGTCGTTGAGTCGGGCATTCGGGTGCACGCTGGGAGGGTTTCAGGATTGGTCTCGCCTCGAGGACCAAAGGGGTTCAAACCTCCGAATCCGCTAGATCTCAATACTTTGCATACGGCCGCCGGCATAACAACAGCCGGCTCAAAAATGATAACCACAAATTCACACCCCAGTGGCAGCATATGTATCTTTGGGTGTTGGCGTTCGTGAGCGCAACACCTCAACCTAGTCAATTTTTCTTGTATGAGAGCCATCATTCCCGTCGGTTCCGCGGCCACGGTTTCAACAAGTCCTCACACGCAGGTACCCTAGCGAAGCCAAAGAAGCACCGGAACCATGCCGACATTCAACCACCGCAAGTCGAACCCAACCCTTTCGCCCACCTTGCACTGGAACATTTTGCTCCCGTCCTTGTCGTCACACTTCACATGCGCCCACTCTCCAACCACTTTACGGTTGTTTTCAAGGCCGTCCTTTATCCCGAAGTACTTCGTGCTCCCGAGGCCGACAAGCACCAGGACGCCATCTTCCGCCGCCTGATCCGCGCGTGCGTGCATGGCTCGGGTGGTGCCCTCGCTGAACGCTCCTGCTGGCACTGCTGTGGTCAATGCGTATCGAAATTCCTCTGCTGAACGCAGGGGATCTGCTTCTGGTACTGGCATAGATGATCTCTCTGCCTCGAGCACGACCTCTGCATGGCCACAAGGAGCCGGAAGTGCAGAGTCCGGTCACCAGTGGCTGCAGCTGAGGCTTGAGGATTCTTGACGCTGCAAGGTAGAAGCGGCAAAATTGGCGTGATCGGACCGAGTGTGAGAAGACAAGTTGGTGTGTTCAAAAACGAAAGTGGAACGGTTCGGCAAAAGTACTTACAAGCACGATTTAGTGACATATTCAACGAAAGCGAACAGGTAGCGAAGTCAACCCAAACGAGCAGGCTCGTCTCTCTGCACATTAAAGGGCAGTTTAGCCAAACTTGCAGCGACGAATTCCGCGGACACCCAATCACCGCCTGCAGTTCTTCCGTGAGCACATGAATTCGTCACCAGTTTTGATCACCGCCACCCGCTGAAGGCCGACCGATGTGCACACCGAGTATGTGTTGCCCGCCACCCCAGTTGGTGTTGCACTGGGAGTTGTCCTTGCGACAGTGAGGGCTGGACGTGCCCGCGCCGGGATCTCGAAAATGCTCGTGCCCACAATGCGCGACTTACCTAGCGCAGATCGCTCCAATGCCTTGACGGGGCCTCTCCTGACCCTTTTCCGGCTTTTAGGCGGTGAAGAAAACGTGACAGGAAGGGGGACACGGGGTGGATGGGCACCAAATGTGCGCACCACGCATAGATCAAGCTCGACAGGGTACCGCCGATCGATGTACGAGAGGAAGAGGGTGGGTGAAAACGGGCTTCGCCGTTGTTGGACGGTACAAGGACAAGACCAACTTTACCGTTCCAAGCGTCATAAACTTGCCTCTTTCGGGAATTTCTCAACCGCGCCGATACCACCACCAGGTGTGTCCCTTGTTCCCATGGTTCTTCCGGGGCTGGCAAATATTGCATGTGGCAAATTGAATGGTTCTTCAGGTGCACGACTGATGTTACATCCAACTATCCATATTTCAAAAAGTGCCGAAGCACTCACCCCACCTCATCCATTCTACCCAAGGGTCTCTCGCTTAAGGAGGAGATTTTTCATCGATGCAACGCGACCCGCGAAGTGAGCGCGGAGGTCGTGTGTGAGAAATGGCTATTGGCCGCATGCAAGCCAAACCATTCTTTTTCTGTAGTTCTGTCTTTTCACATTTCTCGAAAGAGCTCAAGGATGTCTGTCCTTGGGAATATCTGTCTTAAATGATAGAATCACTGAGATCCTGTATGGACGATGTTACAGGATATTTCTTACCTGACAAAAAACACATCCTTCACCTGTCGCACGGGCAACACTGCTTTCCTCGGTGTAGGCAGCACAAAAATCCAATAAGTCCAGACGCTTCCGTCCATTCATTGAAGCAACTCTTGCACAGCCAATAGTTACATCTCTGATTCCGGCCATCCGCGCAAGCATACTTTATGCCTTGCCCGGGTTCATTCGTCCTACACCCGTGGCAGCTTTTGGCTTGTCCACGTAGCTGGCCTTTTCGCCTCCCTCCCGTCGATACGGTGGACGATATGCCGAGAACGGCAGCCGCCGGCTGTCTTTTGCTCTCAGGCTCCACGGATGAATTGAGGTTCTCATGGACAAACGTTCCCGCCTTTCTGCTTTCCCCCACACTTGCACTAGTACCTGTGGTCTGCGGTGCTGGGGCCGTGCGTATCGGAATAAGCTTTGGCATGGCAAGCGGCGAACGCCGTTGGTTCGCGGCCGGGCGGGGGGCGATGTCGGCTGCCGACACGGTGGCCGGAGACACAGGCGCCGTCCTTGCACCACACGCCACCCGAGACAACGAAGTCGGAGACTCTGGCGCACGTTCCAGGGTTGATCCGCCAACGCCCGTGCGCGCGCCCCAGCGGGGGGCGATGCTGGCGGCCGACACAGAGGCCGGGGATACAGGCGCGCCTCCCATGGTTGATCCGCCAACGTCCGTGCCCAATCCCACGCTGCTCCAGCCGAACAACCCCGCACTAAGGCCGCCAGCACCAGCTGCCGCAGCTCCATTTCCGTGGAACCCCCAGGACCGCCAATGCATTGAGTCCCTGCCCCCCGCGCCCTCTTCCAGACGATCTGAACAGCTGTTAGACGCGAAACCAGTACACCTCCGTTTCCCTCCTAGCCGAAGACGTATTCTGATTGTTCTAAGCTCCACTCCGCCCTGACCCTCTTGCTCCGAATGCTGTAAACCTGCATGCTCGACCGTGCCGCCCACGGTTCCCAATGATGCCAGAGATTGATCCTGGGGTCACAATGCAGGAGTACGGGGGGGAGATGGAAAGCTTAAGTACAGTAGTGCGTCCCATGAGGAGGATGTATTCATTTGAGAGCGTGGTAGCGGAGAGAGGCCACAGCGCGACGAAAAAACGTGGCGCATCGCGTGCCTTCTTGAGCACCTCCGTAAGGTGGTGTGGAATCGAAACAACTGTAGACTACACTGTAGTGACTAACCTGCTTTGACTAACTGAGGGATACCCGCTGTAGGTACAAGTCACCCCGCAGCTCGCAGAGTGAGTCGTTTTGGAATAAGACATCCTTGGCTATAATTTCCGTATCCTTCGTCACTACCACCATCTTCCTTTTCGCTCGCCTCACTCCTGAAATCCCAGCCTATTGGTGAAGCCTAGTTTATCGGTAAACCGTGACATTTGAAGACATCACGCGTACGGAGAGAAACCAAGCTATACTGGTAGCTCGAATGGGAACTGTCTCCGAATCCTGTTGGCGTGGAAGTCTTGAGGTGATAAAAGGTTGCGTGTGGGGTGTGAACCGGCACTATTGAGGGTTCGGTAGTGCCTGAACCGGCAAAAAAGCGGACAGCCCTCAATGGTGCCGGTTTGGCACTATTCAGGCCTGTGTCTGTGTCAAGAAAATTTACCGGCACCATACCGGATGTGGAACTATTCAATCGGCACTATATCGGGACACCTACTGTACACGACTCACACTACTCTATCTTCCCATCTATACGGACGCGCTGTGACATCATTCATTGCCGTGAAACCCCACAACGGTGAACCAATTTACAGCTTTTCGTCCAAAGAGTCACATGCACAACAACAACAACAACAACAACAACAACAACAACAACAACAACAACAACGAATTGGGATTTCGAACCCAGCAAACAGCCGTGCCTCACCAGCCGCGGAAGATTCCTTCCTCTTCTTGTCCATCCGTCGCTGCTCTACAGAGGTGGTTCCTTCTGGCCCTTCCACACCTCCTGGTCAACGTCGCCCTGACAAATCGGGGTGGAGATTGACGGAATGAAATCACCACGTGAACTTCGCGGGAGGGCAGGAGAGACGGAGAATGGGGGGAGCGGAGGCTACAAACACATCGGGCGACGGAGTAATTTCACTGAAAACGATGAGCGTACGCGAGGAAATTTTCGAGTCGTTCAATCGGTGTGAGCTTATTCTGATAGCAAGGAGTAATGCCTCTTGGGCTGAATTTGTCGCGCGACTACTGAACCGAACGCGAAAACGTCGACTTTCAATGAACTTGTTTTTCGGCCCAAAGGGGGTTATATCAACGGAAATCGAGCACATGACAAACACACGCACAATTTCACCACTCATTCATTCATTCAAAACAACAACAACAACAACAACAACAACAACAACGGCAGCAATAAGCTGACAAACTATTCTTCGACCCAGAAGCCACACAGCTTCATTCAAAGGGTCAAGTCGTACGCCTCGGTAGCATCACAACGGGGGAGCGGAGATGCGATTAGCACATGGGGCACGGGGCATCAACAACACCAACAACAGCAAGGGATGGATGAATGAGAATGGGCCAAAAAAATCTGTCTGGCGATGAAACAACAGGTGCGGGCCACGCGAGAAAACAAGAAGTGACAACGATGGGCGGCACAAGCTATGATCTTCACCTTTCAGGCTTGCGGCCTTGACCCATTTCCCGCTGCTGGAGTCGATCACCGTGGCGTTGTTCGCCTCCGTCGCCATGCGTGACCCCGTCGTGCGCGGGGCTTCGTCGGACAAGACAAGCCTGTCGGCGATGGGGTTGAGGATAGCTCCACGCGGAGGCACCCGGGCGGCGGCGCGGTCCACCACCGACGGGCGGGCCCTGTCGCGGTCCTCGTCCGTGGTAGGTTGTCCATCGGTCCGCTTGGTGTAGTAATCCACCACCAGAGTGAGAGACCCCACGTCCTCTCCCTTCACTTCATGAAGTACTCGTGCATTCTCTCCCCTAGCCAGGGGCCCCCTGCACAATGATCCGCCCGTTCTCCTTGGGGATGTGCCGCTCTTCCGGCCCGTATGGCCACTTTGTAGCCGTGGCCTTTGGCCCGGACATGGGCTTTATTTGGAGGTCCGTGGGCTTGTCAGAGGGGCCAGACAGTATGGTAAACACGACCCGGTCGAGCCCCAGGTGGATGCCGTCCCTGTGTGCCAGCGTGCCCGCTCCTGCCGGCCGGGCGAAGACACGGACCTGGCTCACCTCTTGATGAGTCCCTCCGTTTGCGGCCTCCGCCACATATTTATCGGGTGAGACTGTTTTGGTGATGTATTACCTTCACGAGAGGTCCACGACCGTCCTTCACACGGACGAAAGAGGGAGTGCTCAAAGAGCGGCTCCCACAGCAAGGAGGGGCCCAGTGAATCATCGCGGTGCCCCCTACCAAACGGTAAACTTACCAGTCTGCGTGACACAAAATCATCCAGCACATGTATCCAACAACAATGCTCGCAGACCCACGAACACCCTCCCTGGTTCTTCACGCAAGTGACGAACCACCAATTGGGCAAGAACGCCCCTGGATAGACCAGAAAATACCAACATGGTAATATATGGAGGGGAAACCCGGCGTCCGAGCAAAACCCCTCAAGGAGAAACCCTACCACCACAAAAAACCGTCGCTATCACAGCGGATCACAACGGCCGTACATATTTGAAAGGCCAAGGCGAAGACAAGAACGCGAGAAACTACGTTCCCCCGGACGATGCTCTCCCAACGCCCCCNAACCCGGCGTCCGGGCAAAACCCCTCAAGGAAAAACCCTACCACCACAAAAAACCGTCGCTATCACAGCGGATCACAACGGCCGTACATATTT
>CACKRE030004625.1:93840-107260 GCA_902602495.3 Ectocarpus sp. CCAP 1310/34 | reverse complement strand
GGATAGAGAGACCGGGATGGTTTTTAATGTGAAGACAACAACAACAACAACAACTAGGTAATAGCCTTGGTAGACGCGTGCGTTTTTCGTCTGTTGTTGCTGCTGTTTCTGTTTTTGATCCGAAGGATAGTTTAGCCTCCCCCATGCTGCCCCCTCACGGGGTCCCAGTTCATGGTAGATAGAAGTGTTTTGTGTTTTCAACCGCACTAAGACTGACGTCTTTTCATTGGTCAGCCGGTTAGCGCGCGATGCTAATAATAAAAAAAANTTTAGCCTCCCCCATGCTGCCCCCTCACGGGGTCCCAGTTCATGGTAGACGGTGCATGGTAGATAGTGTTTTGTGTTTTCAACCGCACTAAGACTGACGTCTTTTCATTGGTCAGCCGGTTAGCGCGCGATGCTAATAATAAAAAAAAACACACACGGACATCAATTTGAGAACAGTAAATAATTCAGGGGTCGGGCTGACAGGCGGTGTTATTCAACGTGCGCAGAACCCAGGCGGGGAAACAAAAAGGACCCATCTAAAACAGTTTCTTTGCGAAAAAAAAACTCCGCTACATATCGCTCCGTAATTTTTTTCGCATGCGCGCTTCGCGCGCGGAAAAAACTCCTACAAACCACTCGGAAAAAGAAAACAAAATGACAGAAAGAACAGAACAGGTATGTATCGCACCGACCGTTCGAGAAAAGAGCCCTCGGACACCGATCAAAATAAAACAAAACAAAAATAACAGAAAAATTAAGGGGGACGCTTCCCACACCCGCGGTGTGTCGACTCCTGTAATACAACATTTGTGTACAGCAGTGGTGGTAGCAGTCAAATGACAGATATCGTCGGAGTCGGGTCCTGCGTATGTAGGCATCCAATTTGTATTTGCTATTGTCTGTGCTGCCGTAGCCGCAGGCAACATTCGTGAGGAAGGGCGACAGACGAAGGAATCCCGGTGACCCTGTATCTTGAGCGTTGGCTGCGGATCCGAGGCGAGGATCTCCAGTGTGGTCTACATATATAGACTATCCACTATCCACTACCTGATCTCGACATCTCGACGTTCATCGGTGGAACGAGACGGAAAGCGGGTCTCTCAATCTTCATTTCTTTGGGGCGATACCTCAGCATCGGGACTCATTTACCAAATGATGGTCATGGAGTGTTCGGGAGCCCTTGTGCGGAAATAAATACTCTGATGTGTACTGTAGTTCGCATACAGCAGTACATCCATTTCCCGGGTTTCCATCCCAAACAGCAAAGAAAATGTGCACGAGGGGCCTATTGACTTTCCGGCTTCCCATCCCAAATTTCACAGCAAATATGGATGTATGCATAGGCCCACTGACATATTTCTCGGTCCGAAAGAGAGAGACGATCCATTCCAACGTATCTTCGCCTCCGACGACCGCACCCAAACCTTACAGAAAAGATTCCGTCCCCTACACATTGATTTTCAATCAAAGTGTTGTTTTTTTCCATCGCCCTCCCCCATTAAGGCAAGGTGTCTTCCTGGTAGTCTATGAACTATTTCCCGTTTCTTGGACGAAGAACTGAGAACTTGCTGCTGTGTTTCTAGATCAGCTTGTGCCACCCTCCGTCACCTGGGATTTACAACGGAACCTTCGCCCGTGCCCTTGTCTCCCTGACGCGGATAGATGCACGGCCCCGCGCGCTTGCCTCACCGCGCACAATACGACAGCAGCTTTCTTCCATTCCTCATTGTCTCCGAGAATTGGCGGAGGAACTGAACGTTCCGCTACAAAACTTCAATCTTTCGATCACCCCTGCCAACTCTCTCGCCCTTTTACGCCAACAAAAATCCAGCACCACTTTTCCTATCCCACGTCTCCTCCTCCTCCTCCTCACACCACCCTCCCTTCCAAGACTGCAATGCCTACAGGCTAAAAAAACACTTGTCCAGCGGCAGTGTTTTCTTTGTGCCTCCTCTTGAGCTCTCTACTGCTGTTACCTCTGCCGTGTAGGCTGCGAAGGTAGCCGAAACACGCGCACGGCACAGCACAGCAGACTAGCAAATACAAACGCACAGACAACACCCACCCACCCGCAAAGGCCTTACTATAAGTGCGCAAATTTCACCATGATCTAGACCAAAAATCGATTGCGCCCCGTGATAGGGCGCCGCGGCTAGCTCGCGCATGCACGGGTGTTGACAATGGGGGGAAGGAGCTGCTAGCGTTTCGAGTAGCAACCACAGCAAACGCCGACGGCTTGTCGAAGCCGGCGGCACCTTTGTGGGGAATGTGGATACCTCCCTCCTCATTCTCCGCGCCTGCCCGAGCAAACTAACAATCCTAATAGTGATTGTGCCTTGTCTCAACGCACTTTGCGTTTCTTGGCCGGCCGTCCTCGTTTTCCGCTGCCGCTGCCGCCGCCCCCGTCCCCGCCCCCTGCACTGGAGGCTGATGATCTAGAAGGGGACGGAGGACCGCTGTGCTGGGAAGCGTCGTCGTCATCGGCAGCGAAGGGGTCGTCTCCCGCCGGCCCCGGGGATGCACGCCTCCCTGATGACGATGAACTCCCTCCTCCTCCGCCACCGCCTTTCAAGTCCCCCACCTGGATGATTACGGGTCGGACGCGTCGTTTTTTTGTGCCAAAGGGGTGAGGGTTATAGGGGGGCGGCGGTCACATGACGTGCTGCAGGGGGAAGCAAATCCAAAGTGGTAGGTAGGTGCAGGGAGAAAAACGTTTCATCAAAACGATGCAGAAAGCAAAGCACTGTCCGTCCGTACCTTTGTCAATCGGCGGCCTCTTTTTCCGGACGGAGGATTCGTCGCCGACGCCGAGGCACTGTTGCTCGCACCGCCACCGCGACTCCCGGAAGCGGACGAGGGGGGACCCGCGGATTGTGAACCCCCCACCCCCCCCGTCTCTTCGTCGACAACAGATGCCTGGCGACGTTCGAAAGGGAAGACAGCAGCAGCAGAAGTTAATTCTTCAGTTTGTCTCGTGAAAGCAGCGGTCTAATGTGGTTTGCAGTGCTAGTTTTCCCAGCGATGACGTTTGAGGCCCAAGAGGAAACGTTCCGCAAATACCCTAGAGAGGACTCACGCTAGCCTTCCATCAGGCGTTCTCCGGTTCTTGTTTCCTTTTCTGTTTTTTTTTGTCCTTGTCGGCAAATCTCTGTCTACGCGGCACCGTCAAGTGTCGTGGCGCAAGAAAAAAATAATACGCAGCATGTTGCCCCCCCCCGCGTCCGTCAGCACGATGCGATTACAGATAATAATATCCGCCTACAACATTCATCTGTACAACCTGTATTCCTCCATGTGTTTATTGTTCCCCATGCTAGGTGGTATCTACCGTATCTACCGCTTCTTCTGCCGTAGTTCTAGCACCTTCTT
This sequence comes from Ectocarpus sp. CCAP 1310/34, assembly GCA_902602495.3. Taxonomy (NCBI): domain Eukaryota; class Phaeophyceae; order Ectocarpales; family Ectocarpaceae; genus Ectocarpus; species Ectocarpus sp. CCAP 1310/34. Next base: position 103,903 of record CACKRE030004625.1, on the reverse strand, counting down.
GCGCCGTCCAGGGGGCTGATGCGGCAGCATGTTCGACGCGATCTCCGACATGCCCGCATCGTCCACGTTAGCGTTGGACTGCAAGCATTGCCATACCAACACACGAGCAGTGTTCGGCGGACACAAAAAAGCGACGTCATCGTGAAAGGGCGTCAAATTAACGGAGAGACAGAGGGGACAGACTAAAAAGGTCGCGGCGAAAACAACGGCGCTGGCTGGCTGCAACCCTGTGGCAGCACAGTAATGCTGGGCCACCAATGCCGTAAAGTTTGCCGAGACTTCGGTTTCGGTGCATGAATGGAAGGAAGGTTGTTTGGATCAACGAAGCTGGACAAAAGCTCCTTTCGGGTGAAGCTAAAAAGGTCAAGCACGAAGAGCTTTGATTGGGGTTGTCCGCACACCCAACGATATATCCAACAACGATGATGACCACCATTAAACTATTTTGCGGTGCGTACACATGAAAAGTGGATTCCATTTTCGGCCCATCCATACAAATGCCTGTTGGAGTGCATGCTAACGGCTAGGGTTAACCCAAACACATATCCTCATCTCCGTTCCTACCGTCCGACCGCACACGCTTCACCAATAGAGCATTCCTCTCTCAAACAACGGCGTGGCGAGTGTCTCACGCGCCGCGGCGGCACAGCCTTTCACACCGCTAAAACTCCAAGAGCACAAACGAAAAAGCACGCTTGGTTCCTCCACACGAGGTGAACTAGGCGCTCTACCAAACGACCAACCAACCGTCTCAAGCGGCTTCAAAAATAGCGGCCTACATACAAAATCGGTCGAGTTTTTCGTCAGAATTGACGAGATCGTCTCACTTGATTTCCAAATTTAAATCCGTCCCAGCGTGTTTCGCGGTCCCCTTCCCGCTAGAGGCGTCAATCCGTCTAGCTTGGACTCTCACCAATAGAATCCAATGTGCACACTATCCTTATCCTCCACAATCGACGTCATCTCTCGCGCATTACAGTACTGTATTGTCGGAAAAGAACGGTAGCATCTCGTCCTCTTTCACCACCAAAATGATGCGGCGTTTTTGTTTCGTGTGCCTGTATTCCGTATGCAACTACTGTAGTGTTGTGTGTGTACGTACGTACTGAAGACAAGTGGTGGCACGTTTGTAAGCAACTACTTGGAAGTTTTTCACGTGCCATCACCACCAAAATGATGCCACCGCTTTCTTTTTTCTCGTGCGACTGTGACGGACAGACTCTGTTAATTGACGTTGTTTGCGCTTGTGCGTACATACCCTGCCGTATTGAAGACAGTGGTCCATGACCCACGCCCTCAGGCATACCGAAGCGTACGTCGCCGTCTGCAGCGCCAGCGTGTAGCAAGGAAGCACGCTGAACAGCCTGCGAGCGAAGGGGGAACAAGCGTGTGTGTGTTGTACAGAGATGCCACACACGGCGCAGTGACCAAAATGGACGGAACACAGCAGATCGAGAGAGGGGAGTGCCGAGAAGCAGACGGTTAGACAGGAGAGCAGACCGGCGAGGGGGGGCAAGACTACCAATGCATAAGCAGAAGAGCAGAAACAGCAAGTGGATAAGGGAGGATTGAAAGCCACACGATGAGACGAGCAGAGATTGGTGGGCAATGCCAGCGACATCATATCGCATGTCATCAAAACATGGCAAACAACAACAGCGCGTTCATAAGCACGTTCGTGCCTACAGGAAAAGGAGCGATAGGGAGGCAGGCAGAAACACGCACAAATGACTCACCCAACCTCCACGTCCCGATGGATACATCAGTGCTCCCTGGGGGTGAATGTCGACAACTCCCCACCTCGAGACTGAACAACAAAACCACAGGTTTGAGACACCGGTTCCCACCCAAAAAAAGAAACTGGAAACAAACACACGCCCATGTTGTCTTGCTTCCTCTTCTTTTTTCAATACCTCTTCCAGGAAGACTCCAGCCACCTACGGCAAAACCTTTGAGACACCGGTTCCCACCCAAAAAAAGAAACTGGAAACAAACACACGCCCATGTTGTCTTGCTTCCTCTTCTTTTTTCAATACNGGTGAATGTCGACAACTCCCCACCTCGAGACTGAACAACAAAACCACAGGTTTGAGACACCGGTTCCCACCCAAAAAAAGAAACTGGAAACAAACACACGCCCATGTTGTCTTGCTTCCTCTTTTTCTTTTCAATACCTCTTCCAGGAAGACTCCAGCCACCTACGGCAAAACCTTTGAGACACCGGTTCCCACCCAAAAAAAGAAACTGGAAACAAACACATGCCCATGTTGTCTTGCTTCCTCTTTTTTTTTTGAATATCTCTTCCAGGAAGACTCCAGCCACCTACGGCAAAACCTTTGAGACACCGGTTCCCACCCAAAAAAAGAAACTGGAAACAAACACATGCCCATGTTGTCTTGCTTCCTCTTTTTTTTTTGAATATCTCTTCCAGGAAGACTCCAGCCACCTACGGCAAAACCTTTGAGACACCGGTTCCCACCCAAAAAAAGAAACTGGAAACAAACACATGCCCATGTTGTCTTGCTTCCTCTTTTTTTTTTGAATATCTCTTCCAGGAAGACTCCAGCCACCTACGGCAAAACCTTTGAGACACCGGTTTCCACCCTTAAAAACTGGAGTCAAACACCAGACACACATCCATGCTGCCTTCACTACTGTACCTCTTCAAATTCTTTGAGACACCGTCCCCCACCCTAAAAAAATCGCCCCACGGAAACAAACAACGGATTCATTCATGCCTCCATTATCACCTCTTCGAGGAAGACTCCAGCCACCTCGGGTTGATGGACGACTCCAGCAGCAGCCACGCCTCCATGAGCTCAAGCGCCGTCGTGGCCTCCTGCACGAACGTGATCCACGGCTGGAGGAGTCCCCCGTCGAACCGGCCCCTTGCTCGGAGGCGCGCACCGCTTGGCAAGGCCGCCTGGATCTGGGTAAGTTTTTTTTATATATAATGCGCATTGCGGGGGAAATTTCCCAAAAAAATCCAGCAAAGCCAAAAAAATGTGAGACTCGGGGATGAAACGGGCGGGTGAAGAAAGTCTCAGCTGAGACGGCGCGGAAGTTTTCCCGAAATATCAAAAAATTCGTGAGACTTGGGGGGGAAAACGGGTGCGAAATTTCCCCGAATAATCTAGCCAAGCCATAAAAAATATCAGACTCGGGGATGAGACGGGCGGGTGAAGAAAGTCTCACCTGAGACGAACTTGGGGGATAGTGAACAACAGCAGCAAAGGAGTGCGCCAAGTGTAGGGATGCCGAGAAAGGGAGGGGGCCTGCTACCTCCTAGCCTGCTGTACCTCTGTGTCCATTGCAACGATCGACGTGGGAGGTCAGGCCGCAACCACCACAAGCAAACACGCAACACACACACACACACACACAGCTGGTGGGGAAGGCACAGCACACAAACACACACACACGCACAGACCGTACCGTACCGTACCGTGAGGATCATGGCCTTGGCCCTGGTCTGTGCGCTGCTCTCCGTCTCCGCTGTCGTGAAGGACGGGACGCTGCACCGTAGGCCCCTCGCTCGGCCGGGCTTGTCCATGTGGTGGCTCGCCTCGAGGCCCTGCAGCACCTTCGGCTGATTTATGTATCAACACAGAGAAGGGTGAAAAAAACAAACCATCACACCAAACCAACACAAACATTTTATTGTCAAAAACTATTTTTTCATAGATCTGGTACACATCTACAAGCGGGTGGTGGAACGACGAGGTTCAGGTTATCGTCCCGCTGGGTGCTACGCTACAGGCCCAGACGTGTGTGTGTTTTCATAACTAGCATCGACCGGCTGACCAATGACAAGGCGCCAGGCTTCCAGCGGAATAAAAAACACACTTTAACACTATCTAATCAAAGGGTAAGTGTGTGTTGTGTGAGTCCACGGCAGGCTCAGGTTGGGAGGAGGGAGGAGGGCGAACTCATGCTCTTTCATGCCTTGGCGGTTAGGACCATTGACCGTCTGGGGGACACGACACGGGAGCGAGAGAGCAGGGGTGGCGAGTGCAGGGCCGGCTCTATTTTTCTGTTTATTGGGGTTGTCACCTGTAGGTACTCGTCTTCTTGACGCGGGAGCCCTGGGCCCGTGCCCCCTCTTGCTGTAACAGCACCACCAGAGGAAGGCGACATCCTTTCTTCTTCTTCCTCCTCCTCCTCCTCCTCCTCCTCCTTTTCTGGCCCTTCAACCTCGGTGGCGTCACCCTTGCCGCCGTCGGCCAAGGACGAGAGGGCGGAGGCTCGCTCCCATCTGCTCGTTCGTTCGTTCGTTCGTGTGAAGCGCGGGTGATGAGTCGGAAGACCTCACAAGCCAGCCCCGTGCACCGTTTTTAAGTAGTACGAGGTACTGCATTGTTCATTGGATGGTGCTGGGAGGGAGTCGAAAAAACACCGGTATTCCGTAGCTGGAGCTGAAATGGAGACACACAAAACCCCACCGGACGAGCATAAGCACAATTCATTGCGGCCAGAGACACGTGCCGAAACCGTGCAGACTTTTTTTTGTATCTGTTTCCGTCCCTTCTGTCACCATGTGTTCCACACGACACCCGTAGTGGCATGCATTCCAACAACCATTTCCCTCGAGTGCGTACCTGTCGAACCTCCGACTCCAGCCCCGGAAGGACACCAGGTACCAGGCCTCCCCCCCCACACTGCTCGAGGCGCTCGCGGAGCCCCCCGACTGAAAAGAAAGAAACCGCATCCACATCAGCAAGATTTTCGAGGGGGGAAAGTTGGGGCGAGGTACAGCATTGCCATTACAAGGGTTAGGGAGCTTGGGGGGGGCACCGCAGGTGTCAAGAGCTAGGGATACGTATGCTATCATCAGCCATGGGGACGCCAGGATTCTCTTTCGGAAACAACGAACAGAGCACGTTCAACACTGCTGTAGCACACGGTATGTTCCTAGACTCTGTTCACAACAGGAGAGAAAAGTTTTATTGCCCGCGAGTGAGTTTTGTTAATGTGGGCCTATTTTCGTTCGTTTCCGTTGTTGTTGTTTGCCTCTTTTCACGCTGAAAAACGTTCCGACAACGTTCCGGTGCGCTCCTCGTCTCAACCGTGTTAGTCGAGCCAGAGCAGGTGGTTCCCCCCGTGGGCAACACAACATACTGTGATCCAACACATGGCCCAAACTACAAGAAAAACAAACGAAATGTGGATACAACTACAAGAGGCCCCGAGTTTGACCCACGCATCTCCCACGCAACCAATCATCCTTCGGACTCGTACAAAATAGACACGCTCCATCAATCGGGTGCCCTGCATATTTTCTTCCACGGCACTCACACAGCGTGCGCGGGGGTGCACCACAACCAACCATCTATCGATCGATCCATCGATCGATCGATCGATCATGACAAATAGGGTCCTCTCCCGTACAAAGGGGTCCAACAAAAAATATATATATATATATTTCGCGCGAAGCTCGAAAAGAAGGGTCGGAGAGAGACATCAAAGCAAGCGTAGATAGATATGGATGGAGCCTACTGTACGCCACCACGGAGGTCGCCAGTGCGTACGCTCACACCTCACCCGATACCACCAGTCAGTCAGGGGATGATTGGGAGCGCTGTTTAGCTCTCATCATCGCCAGCTCAGCGGCAGCAGTGCTGCTGCTGCTGCTTGCTGTTGCTGCCGCTTGTGCTGCTTTGCATGGATGCGCACTTCCTTTCTTCGTTTTCGCTACTACTGTAGCAAAGGGCAACGGGCTCTAAAAATTGGCCCGGACCCCTCCCACGACGTGTGTATTTGGCCGACCTTGGCTTACAGCGCTTTGTACGTCTCACTTGTCTCTTTTTCTGGGGTGCTTCTGTGGTGGAAGCAAAGATCGGCCGGCAGACGAAGATACCGCAGACAGAGGTCCGACTTGTGTGCACTCGCATATTCCCTCGCTTACACTGCTAGCAGTAGGCCTCGGGGTCTAAAAATAGCTTCCGACGCCAGCCATGATGTGTGCCTTTGGCCGGCCTTGGCCTACAGCAGTGTGTAGGCCTCGTTTTCTCTATTGTGGGGATGCGTCTGTGCGGGAAGCTCCAAAGGTCGGTAGGTTGAGGGTGATGCAGACCGACCGCGGATTGACTTGCGTCGTCACCATCGGGCTGTAAGAGTCATACCCAACGCCTCCCGTGATGTGTGCCTGTGGCTGCCCTTGGCCAAAGCAGTCCGCATACTACTGTACTGGTTGTATCGTATGTTTACGTGATGTGTATGGTGCTGCTGTGCAAGAGGATTTCGGTGATTCTGCCGAGAGCGTCGTGCCCATCGCCCAATCATCTCTCTGTCTTACAAAATTTCTTACAAACTAGACGGGTGATTGGTGGGAGATGGACACCTACCCGGCTCTACCCCTCTAAAACATAGATAATTGTTGAAAGTTCTTCCGTGTCTTACAAAAAAATTGCCCTATTTATGGGTGCTCTGCCGACAAATAACCCTGTTGGGTTCGTCTTTGGGTCGACAAAGACGCCTTCCTACCCTTGGCACGCACACTGCTGTACGCACGCAACACCGCTCACCGTGGCGCTCGCGCCACCGCCGCCGCTGTCGCCGCCGGATGAGTGCCGTACCTCCCTGACCACCGCCTCCCATGTCCGAGCGGCCGTCCCCACCTAACGGAAGATAAAGAACAAGACCAAGATACAGCACCACACAAATAGATACGAGATGAGGAGGGCAGAGGCTCCAATATTTCCGCCAGCAAACGCGGTGAGAGAACAGCTGAGCTGGCTACCAACGCGATCGTGAGGAGACTGCAAGTACCCTTAAACCACACACGATTGTTGGGTGCGGGATTCATCAAGGTACAGCCGAGCTGACACGGGCGGCTGGGTACACACGCGAACGGCAGAAATCAACCGCAGTACCCTCAAGCACAACACTCAAAACACTTGGGGGTACGGGAGTATAAATACGGTACAGCAGATAACACTCAAAACACACACACTTGGGTACGGGACAAAAAAAGGTACAGTGGGCGGGAAAAAAAAAAACATGCACCTGTTTGGCAGAACCATCGCCGCGAGGACGTCCCCCCCCCTCCCTCCTCCTGGAAACCCACACCTTCTCTCCGGGGGCAAAAGCCTTCGCCCCCTCCCCCCCCCCGCCCGAGCTACTGCTCTTGTTCAGGAAAACTTGCGACGACGGCTGCTTCTTCACCACCACCGTCAAAGGAGACGGCGTTTTGATCGGGGTGTCCGAGGAAGGAAGGGGGGTGGTTTCTTCCGTCACGTGGTTTCTACTAACGCCGCGCTCGGCGGAGGCGGCTAGGCGGCGCGGGAACGATGGGTCCTGTGTGTTGTAGGGGAAGAGGGGGGAGGGTGGGGGGTTGGGAAGCCAGATTTTGAGAGACAGGGGGGGGAAGGAGGGGGCGAGGTGCAAGATAGTACACATGAAGAGGGAAACTTGTGTTCGAGTGGATTTTTTTTTTGGGGGGGGGGGCGGGAAGGGGGGCGAAGTTGACCAAAACTGCGATAGCTACGTCTGCGACGACTACGTTGTTGGTCCCCGTGACGCTTGCAAGGGCGTCTTCGTTGCTTTGTACCCCCCTGGGAGGGAAGCGTTTCTCGTCTTTCCTCCTCTCTTTTCCCGGTTGGCTTGCAGCACGGAAAAGAAAGGTGCCAAGTTTCATCGACCCATGGGTGTCGTTTAGGTAGCCCCATGTCCCTCCCGTCTTGCTCTCTCTTCGCACCCTATCCGGAGGGATAGCATCCCAATAGAGACCATTACTACAAGCCCGTTTCGATTAACCTCCTAAAATCATGAGTGGATGGCCGGGGAAACAGAGGAGGGAGAGGCCGATAGTAGCCCGCGTCACGGCGGTACCTCACACAAAAAAAAGGAGTCCAGTCCCCATGACCCCCAAACCCCACAGCAGTTCACAACACAACATGCCGTGCACCAGACATACTCAAGTTCGTCCTAAAATACTGACGTACGTCAGGTAGTTCCTCTGTTAACACCATCATCCGTCGCGCCGCAGGTCGCACAGGATGGCGCGCACCTCTTGACATAAACGAGCACGCACTAAAAAAAAAGACGACCCACCCTCAAGACTTCAACAGCCTCAGGGAAATGGCGAATGAGAGCCGCCTGGAGCCACCTCTCTCTTGGCAGCCTGGGACTCAGCCCGAGCATCAGCCCCGCCACCGCATCCTTCCCGGTAAACACCTGCGGCGCGGGCGACGCAGCGGGCATGCGGACGATATACATTACATGGACGACGGAAGAAAAAAAAAACGGGAGTATGATGCATTCAAACTACGTTCAGTTAAACAACCACCTATTTGGAACCTGTATACTGACTGACTGGGCTTGGGTGACACGTGGCCCGGAGACGATCGACCTTGCTTGCGGAGGGCCTGTTGAAGAGAAGATAAATACGTACGGACGTTATGATACATTCACACGACATTCAGGTAACGACCATTCAGTTGCGAGCTGTACTCAATTGAAACCCTGTGGTCACTTGTGCGGGTGACACGTAGTGCGGAGGAGACGATCGACCTGTTCGCCCGCGCAGGGTGCGTTGACGGGTTGGCCACAAGACGTCCGGCGACATCATCAACTTCCCGGAAACGCCACCCACGCCACAAGCTTGAGCGATCCATAATACATTTTCACGAGACAATGACACTAATCCAACCCCAACCCCAATTGTTGTGCAAGATGCCACCTACTTCAGTTGTGTTCTAAGACCATCATAAGTGCCCCTTTCTCGACTGCCCCCCCCCCCCCCCCCCCCCCCCCCCCCCCCCCCCCCCCCCCNCCCCCCCCCCCCCCCCCCAACCCGAAAAGTGAAGCGGGGCTCCAAGTGTCCTGTCTCTGCAATAGGACCCACATATACTTCGAGCATCTACATGGACCAGCACGATTGCCGCTCCAATCCCAGGTAGGAAGAGATCATGGCCGGTTGCCGCTTGTCGATTGCGCCACGCTTGAGTGCGTATGGCATCGGCTTTAACAAGGAAACAACAAAACGACATCAAAGCCACGACAAAACACATCAGCCTCACACTTGTTCGTCCCCCTCTCCACAACCCAAACAAAACAAAAACATCCCCCACCAGGCACATGACTGCGATACCACCAACTCCCCCCTCTCCCCCCCGTGTGCCATGCTCCAATCTCTCCAGGAAGTGTGGTCAATGGTCTAACCGCATCCGCAACATGATTACGCCCCGGTGATTGCCATCAGAGTTGGGTTGCCGCTTGGCAACGACGTTGTAAAACAAGCCGCCCAGGACCGGGGACATAGGCCTTCGAGAACGTCGACGAAGACATAGGACGGTAGACGAGGAAGACGACGAGTTCAAATGTGATTGCGGCTTCGAATGCGAAGACCGTGTTCATGTAGTCGCGGAATGTCCGTTGTACAAGAAGGAGAGGGAAGTGTACGTGACTGAGCTGGGAAAAATAGATGGAACGTACAGGGAGATGTTTGAGGCATGGAATAGAGAGGAAAGGACGGTAGCTGTACTGGGGCATAGGAGGTGGGTTGAAAAGGCGGGAAGGGATATCGTTAGGATAGACAGACTAGGGAAGACATTTTTGAGCCACCTTTGGCAAAGTAGAAAGGAACGATTGGCCATCGGTGATCGGTCCTGTGGGAACAATGCTCCGTCCTCTCGAGGACGCGTGGTCAATGGTCTAACCGCTAAGACATGCAAAATATAAGAGTACGCCCCCCACCCCACCCCACCCCCCGGTGTTTGCCATCGGGGTTGGGTTTTCGTCGCTTGGCAACGACGTTGTAAAACAAGCCGCCCCCCCCGGTGTTTGCCATCGGGATTGGGTTTTCGTCGCTTGGCAACGACGTTGTAAAACAAGCCAATTCACTTCGTGAACTCGGCAACCAGGTTACCGTTTTTTTTTTTTTCCTCCGTTTATTTTTTTTGGGCGGTAACCATAATGATGGTTGAGTAGATCATGTTGTGCGGGGTGAACCCTCACTCCGCGCAAGGGGGATGATCGCACCACGTTGTGTTAAAATGGTCAAGCACCCTCGAGGCAGTTATACAGTGCTTATAACTGCTGTCTCTGGAAGTGAAGCACCAGA
>CACKRE030004625.1:56697-71884 GCA_902602495.3 Ectocarpus sp. CCAP 1310/34 | reverse complement strand
AGGTTGTAGAGGACGTATGGAAGGGGCTCGACATCGACGAAGATGAAACGCTGGAAACGGAGGGTCTACAGGGGTTCAAGGAGAAGATATATGTTGCTTGTGCCGAGAGAGAAGAACAGACTAAGGAAAGAATCCAAGGATGNTAGGCCCACAATTTATTTTTTTGAGGCCGCCCTGGTAAGGGTCCCTCTCCGGTGTTGTGCGAGGAAGAGGAGGTATATGAGCGGTTTTTCGGTGGATTGTTTCCGTTTCTCGAAGCGGCGTGCTCGGGATGGAGGCGATTGCGCCTGTATTTTTTTGTGGCGCACCTTTTCCTGCCTCCTCTCCTTGAGGACATGTGCATGATACGTCACAAGCGCGAATGATGGGAGTCCCCCCCTGCTTTTACTGTGGTCCGGATTCGACGAGCACGTACCCCCCCCCCCCCCCCCCCCCCCCCCCTTCGTAGCTCCTCGTCCCAATCGTGTTTAAACATCATTCTGGGAGCTGTTCGATGATCGTCCTCCCGTCGAGTACGGCCCTCCCGATCAGAAGAAGAAAATTTTGGATGTAGACGGAGTGCGTTCATGTTCCACTCTCTCTTCGTAGTTCCCCATCCCAATCGTGTTTGGAATGGCCATGCTTACAACAAGGCATGGATAGCTCATCCGCTGACAAGGGTAGATAGCCTACGTCCTCACCGCAGAAATGAAAAATAATGGTGCCCCTCTCTCTAATATGTGCCACAATTTTTTTGTTGACTTACCTGAATCCGGTGGCTGCGAGCTTTGCCGTGGACCTCTCTGTGACGTTGCCCGGCCCCTTCGTGCGCTCGTTGGCCTTGGTGATCCTCTTGAAGGTCTTCTCCGCACGGTGCGCTTCGAAGACGTAGCCCTTTACGCAAACAACAAGAAAAGAAAATGGAGCAAGCGCATCTTTGTTTCACTCGGTTGGGTTTGCTGCACCAAGAAGGCGCGGATGAAAAGAGCGCAACAACACCGTTACGTAGCCAAAAAAAAAAAAAACACACACACACACAACACAACACACATACACATATACACACATGGTTTGCCGGTTATAGTTCGGCGATGCTTATTTCACGACACACACGACCATGGTCAGCCCGCTAGCGCGGTCGGTGGTACCAAAAACCACACGCACACACAAGCGGCATTTCTTCGCACAACCGTCACGAACACACACCTTGCACTCATCCACCAGAGGGAGGCCTTCCAGGAGCCGGCACACCGAAGGGGGGAAGAACCCCGCGTACCACAGGCTGCCATCCTTTGAACTCCCGACCTGCACGCGGCACGTGACGACGCACCAGGAGCAACGGGCGTGGGGGGGGGAGGGGGGGAGCGTGTTTGAGGGGCGTACTCTTATGTTTTGCATGCCGTAGCGGTGAGACCATTGACCGCGCGTCCCCGAGAGGACGGAGCATGGTTTACACGAGGGCCGATCACCGATGGCCAATCGTTCCTTCCTACTTTGTCGAAGGTGATTCAAAAATGTTTTCTCTACCCTACCTAGCCTATCGGTATGACATGCTAGGGGGGGGCACCGGGACACCGATGTCAGACATGCTCTCATCGTCTACAAAAAAACATATTTCAGTGTAAGGCTTAAAAATGCGCAAAATAAGTCCAGTACATATATCTCCGGGACAAGACAACTCGCTGGGACAAAAGGCAAGAACCGGGGTAACTTTGACGTTAGCCCGAGAGCCCGCAAAAAAAAAAAAATCCAGCCGTTTATTCTCCGGCTCACTTGAAAGACTGCAACACATCCCCTTCGGCTGTGGTTATGTCTCCAAAGGGTTTAGTCTTTCTTTGATTGTATGCATATTTTCTACAGAACCGTCCCACAAAAACAGCATACCGTTGCACGCGGTGTGACACGGAGGGAAACGCCGTACAAGGTGCGTCGACGACAGGAGCCTCGAACGGTTCGGCTCCCGGACGAGACGAAACGGCGAGAATTCCGCCGCATACGATACGACACGACACCGCGCGCCACGCACCGCTTCGAAACACCCCGCACTGCTTCGTAAGATACCATACCCCCTGAACCGACTTCAAAGGTCGACTACTACCCCACGACGAAGAGGACTGTCCCAACCAAACCTTACGCCTTTGGAAAGCTCGGGACGATGAGATTTCAGCGCCGCCAATTTGGGCACTGTCGCTGTTTCCGCCGCAGTAATCGAGACTAATAGCATCGGTCTAGAGGGAGTGGTATCGTACGCACCCTACGGTAGTCGCAAGCTACTTAGGCCCAAAGCAGTTTTGCCGAAAACAACAACAAAACAAGACCTCAGCCCCCTCCCCAAATTCTCTACCCTCCGGTATAGTCAACGCTTTCCGCGCCCCACGCCTTGAACAGGGAGGAGAAGGAGGAGGAGGCTCTTGATAGCATCTCCAAAAAATACCACGACGATCATCCATTCCGCAGTCCCTCTCCCTCCACCCATCGCATTTGGGGGCTGAGCATCGTCCGCCTCGATTGACTCACCTCCGGTCCCCCCCCGCGTTCCCCTCCCTTGCCCGCGGAGCCCCCCCCCTTCCCGCCTCCGGCCCCGTTGGAACGACCGTTGGCCTGGCTCATCGCACCAGCGCCGTCGTTGCCGCCGCCGCCGCCACCGCCGCCGCCTGCCCCCCGCCCCCCCAATTGCTGCTGGTGCTGCAGAGATGAAGAGGCGGCGGTCTCAGGCTTGACCTTTGGCGCTCTCGCTGGCGGAAGGACCTCGCCTGTGGACAGGGGACAGGGCATGGACAGCGGCGATTGCAGCAGATAGTCGAGCTCTCGGGTGGAGGGGGTGCCGTACGACGGCAAGTGACCCCTCCCCCCCCTCCCTTAGACCGACTTTCAAAAATCTCGGGTGCTCCGCAACATAGCGCCCGACACATGACGGATACGACACAAACGTGATGTTTCCGAATCAACCACTTCGCGGTGTGCACGCAGGATACAGCCCCAGCGCCAGGTTGAAAAGAAGGAAGAAAAAACAAAACGAGGTAAAGCGTTTTTACAAGGACCCCGTTGTGACCGCTCACGCCGGTCTTATACAAGAAGCCGGGCAATAAAAACGATGAGCGCGAGCAGACCAAGGGTGCCAGCAAACTACAAGCATATGACCCCTCCATTTTCAAGAACAAAAACGGTTGTGAACATACCAGAGGCGAGTGCCAGTAACCAACAAACAATGCGAGGCTCCTTCGACGAAAATGTTATGGGAGAGGGACATACACACCACGCAAAAGAGACAAAACCATGCTGTTCGAGAAGGTACGTACTCACCACGCAAAAGAGATGAAACGATGCCATACGAGACAGCAAGAAAAATTAGCACCAAGCTGTACGAGAGGGCATATCAACGTACCACGCAGAAAGAGATAAAAAACGCCTCTTTGCTTTCTTTCTCTTCCTCTCACCGGTGATGTCGAAGATGGTGGCGCTGTTGGCGTCCACCCGCGCCCTTGCGCCAGCCCTGGCGTGCAGCAGCTTGGCCGTCTCTCGCCGTAGCTCTTTCTCCTCCTCGTCGGAAGCCTGAAAAGGACGTACAGCACACGCGCCCACAACGATAACACATGAGGACGGGTGTGCGTGTGTGTACTCATAGCCGTGCATGCCGTGGTCGTTAGACCATTGACCTCGCATCCCTACGAAGCCGTGACGCNGGGGGGGGGGGGGGGGGGGGGGGGGGGGGGGGGGGGGGGGGGGGGGGGGGGGGGGGGGGGGGGGGGGGGGGGGGGGGGGGGGGGGGGTACTCATAGCCGTGCATGCCGTAGTTGCTAAACCACCAACCTCGGACGGGGAGGGTGGGAGTTAAGTGGAGGTGGTTTAGAAACACCGGGGGGGGGGTAAAAACACTTGGTTCCTCTCTCTTGGGCATGGTCCGAAACGGCGTGAGGGCCGACGACCAGGATCCAACACCACGAGTCCTCGTCGTCGTCGTCGTCCTTGCCGTCCTTGCCGTCCACCGCTATTCACGCACACGAAAACATCCAACAACCCCTAGCTTCGACAACGTGTCACACACCTCTCGGGTCGTGTTCCCGTCGTCGTCGTCGGTCCTCTCAGTCGAAACCACCATGGCAGCGGATCCGGCGGAGCCCCCTTGTCCCCCGCCGGTCTCCGCCAGGCCAGAAACGCCCCCCCCACTGCCGTCCCCCTGTGCCTCGCCGTTCTTCACGGTTGCCTAACCGTGAGGGTGAGGGTAATAACCACAGCATAGTCAGATCTCGCACGCTATAGCGCGTGGAAAACTCACGCCTTCACGTACAACTTTTTTTTGGACGTCTCACACCATCCCGACTTGGGGGGCCTTTCCGGTCCGAGATCCCCCCCCCCGTTTTGACTCTTGCGTTTCGCAGGCCCCAGTACACGTGGGTCAAAGTTCAACGATTCCACCACACCTCCATCTCTGCCCCAAGCATAGGAGAGCTTCGGACGCTCCTACTGGGAACGAAACAAAAAGCGACTAGACTATTAAAGAAACCGTACACCCTTTTCGTGCTGCGGCTCCGTCGGCAGGACGCGAAACCGGCCAGACTGATGACCCCAACAAACCGGTGCGTCCTTTTTCCAATCGTCGTCGCTCCTCACCTCTTCAACCTTGTGCTCCGCCCCGTTGCTGCCGACGCCATCACCGTCTCTGGCGTGGACCGCTGGAGGAGCAACCGCCGCCGCCCCCGGGCTCTGCTTCTCCGCTTGCTGCTGCTCCTCCCCGTCCTTGTCTCCACCGTCATTGGCGTCGTCATTATCGTCGGTAACCGAATCACCGGTGTCGACCAGACCGTCCTCCCCGTCGCCTTCCCACGAAGGGAAGGAGTCTTCCTGGCCGGTCGGAGCCACCTGTGGAAAAATAACACACGCAAGAAAAACATGGCAACGAGTGTGACTGACCCCCATGATGTAATTAGTGTGAAACACCAGGAACAAACGAAGGACGCATGGAGCGGCCAAATAGTTAATGGGTGTGACACGACGCAAACGAAGGACACGCAACGAGTGGCCAGTGTGTGGGAAATGACACAAACACACAAAAACACCGTGGCCCCAAGAAGTGAAATGACCAACACATGAGTGGCCGTAAGACTACTTTGTGGCGTATAACAACACCTTGGGAAAGAAAAAACGGCCCACAAAACATGCCCGAGGGAAATATATACAAGTGTACAAATCGAAAAGGTATGCACATGGTGTGAGGGTATGGCAATCCTTCCTTACACGTGGGGATCTCGTTTGCGCATTGGAGCAGCTTTGCGGAGGAAGGACACATAAAGCACGAACGCTGCCAGGGCTAACTGACGCCTTCGGGAAAGCTCAGAAGCGCGAGCCAGTCTCCGCTTTGCCTTCCATCCCTACCCGGCCGGCACTGGCACTGGAACTGGCCGGGCAAAATGCCCAAACAAAGGCCACAAGTATCCATCAACGCTGACGGGAAGAGAGAACAGACTGGCGCCTTCGGGAAGGCTTAAATCGTGAGCGAGTCTCCACCTTGCCTTCCATCGGCACTGGCACTGGTTCTGGCGGGAAAAAACTACCTAAAACCAGGCCAAAAACACGTCCCCCCCAAGTTTCCATGAATGCTGACAGGGAGGAGAGCACAGACACAACAACTACTCTAGCGCCGACAACGACCCCGTCGCCGGTCATCCTATTTAGCCAGTATCGGCGGTAGCGCCACCAGCCGCACTGAGAACCCGCACGCGTCGCACGGAAAGGAACTCTTCATGATAATTTCTTGCGGAGTCGAGAGATACAGGCTCTACATCTGAGGCGTGGATTCATCGACCCTGGCGGGGGCCGATTGCAAATGCTGTTCGGATCACGGTCGTATGAGAGAGAGAGAGAGAGAGGCCTATACGTACTCATAGCGCTGCCAATACTCGGCAAGTTCGATACTTCCCACTGGATAAAGTTTCCGCATCCATGAGAGCGCCTCTTCGACCGCACGCACACCCAGCGTTAACGAAAAACAATTTCACGCACCTCTGCTCCGATGCTCTGGAGCGCGGCGCGCCAAGCCTTCCCCGCGGAAACATCCTGGAACGTTCCCCGCTTCCCCTTCAGGTCGGACAACGTGACTCGGAAGACGGCAACCGTCTTCGCAGTCCCGCTGCCGTCCCCTGACTCCCCTACCGCCTCCGGCGGGGGCCGGCCAGCGTCACCCCCGGCGCCGTTATCGGGGGCTCCGTCACTTGCCGCAGCGCCCGCGCCGCCGTCGCCCTTCGCGTCGGGGGCGTCGGCACTATCTCCGTCCGCCGCCCCCTTCTCCTCGGGATCCGGAACCTCGACCACTTCCATCACGCAGTGGACCAGGGATTCGTCGGCGGGGGACCTCTCGGTTCGCGACGCCCGGAAGCCCACCGGCGCGAGCCTCCCCAGGGCATAGAAGCCGGGCTCGGGCTTGACCTTCCCGAGAGAGTGGACCTGCACCACCCCGACGTTCGTCGGAAACTTCCTCGACGCCGCAAACCTCTTGAGCTCCGCCCGCGCCCGCCGGTGCGCCTTCTCCCTCGAGGCACGGTCTCCTCGCCGGTCCCAGGCCTCTCCCCCCCCCGCCGCCCCACCGTCGTCGTCGTCCATGTCGCTGGCTCCGACGCCGACGCTCGACGCCGCATCCCCGCCGCCGAACTGCTGGCTGGAGGACAACGGAGACTGGCCGCTGGGGTTCCCTCCCACACCCCAGGGGAGGAAATCCCAGGCTCCCCGCATCCCCCCGCCGCCTGCCCGGTTGGGCGGCGGCGTAGAACTCGTACGCATGCCCGCTTTGCCGCCGGCGCCGCCCAACAGGGACGGGGACGAACGGCCGCCGCCGCCAATGCCAATGCCAAACCCACCCGAGACCCGGCCGTTGAGGTTGCTGAACCCTCCCCCGCCGCCCGCTGACCGGGACCCGACAGACCTAACGGTGTCGGAGATGATGCTGTCGTTGTCCCCTCCTGCTGCTCCGCCCCCGTCGCTGCCGCTCGCACCGTTCCCGTCGTCGTCGTCCAGGCTCCCGTCCTCGGAAGCGAGGGACGGCATCATGTCGAACGCCGAGAAGGCTCGGGGCGGCGGGACCGGGCTCTCCGCCCTCCGCCCAGCGGATCCCTGCTGTTGCTGTTGCTGCTGCTGCTGCTGCTGCTGCCGAGCGGAGGAGGAAGAAGACGCACCCGGGCGCGCCGTCTGCCCGGGCCCGGAACCCCGCGCAGGAGGCGTTGCTGCTACGCGCGAGGTGGTGGCGACACCACCGCCGCCGCCGCCGCCATTGCTGCCGCCGAGGCTTGCATTTTGTTCCACCGCGTCGCCGGGGTTGTGAGCAGGCAGGGCTTGCCCTGCGGCGGCGGCGGGAGCAGTGGCTGAGCCCCCTCCGCTAGCTGGGTGTCCAGGGCTAGGAACGGCCGTTGAGAAAGAGGGTGGTGGGTGGATCGGGGCGAAGCGGCTGCTGTCTGCTGCGCCTCCATCGCTGCTTCCTGAACCGCCGCCTGCTTGCCGCTGAGACGACGGCAGCGCCGTTGGCGATGACTCCTCGCCGTGGTCACCGTTGTCTCGCTCTTCCTCCTCCTCCTCCTCCTCCTCCTCCTCATCTTCCTCCTCCTCATCTTCCTCCTCCTCTTCTTCCTCCTCTTCTTCTTCCTCACCCTCTTCATTACCAGCTCCTCCCTGCCCGCCTTCCTCCATCACGTCCTCGGAGGGTAGCCTCAAAATCTGCAACCAACGCAAGCAGCAAGCACAGGGAGGCGGTGTACTCATAGCCGTGCATGCCGTAGTCATTAGACCGTTGTCGCCGCATCCCTACGAAGCCGGGACGGAGCAGAAGGGTACTTATCAACTATCCACAAACAGCGTCAGAACTAACACAAAGGATAACACCCGGACAGGGGCCCCGCGACATGAACTATTACAGCACTTAATAGCGTAGGCGAGCACCTGCGCCGGAGGCAGATCCCCGTCGGAGCTGTCGTCTCCGTCCGAGCTATCTTCCTCCTCCTCCTCCTCCTCCTCCTCCTCGCTGCTACTTTGCACCCCATCCTCTTCCTCCTCCTCCGGCTCGTGGTCACCGGCGGATGAGTCTTCTGCGGCGTCCCCCGCCGGATCTTCGTCCCCGCCGTCGTCGCCGCTGCTGCTACTGCTCCACACGCCCTCCTCCTGCCCGCTACCCTCGTCATCTTCGTCCATGCGTTCCGCCATAAACAGCCGGCGGCTGCTGCTACTGTTCAACTAGGAGAGCGCGCGAAACAACGGGGGGAGAGTTTTAGGGGGGGCGGGGCGGGTATAAAAAATAGGACGGGCAAGGTAATGAGCGCGTGGTCTAGGACGCGCATGTACCCAAAACGCGGTGACTGGTACAGATGGAGAGAACCAAAAAACGCACTGCTGTTGAACGCAAATGTAGCGTAGATTGCCCGGTATTACGGTGGGACGCTGCCATCGCGCCCATGTGGGAGACACCGAATGGCAGCGTGTACTGCTGTAGCTCTTGCCGCGTAGACTACATGTGTGGCGAGCAGATATTACGCCATGCCGAGTGGCTTACGGGGTGTGTAGGCCAACCAGCTACTGCATGACGCCCGACCACACGTGCTCTCGTTTCCCTGTTCCAAGGGGGGAGATCTGGCACCGACACCACGACACGTTGCTTTGGAGAAAAAACAGTATCGCAACGTTCTTCACGGCCAGCGCCGAACGCAACCCCAATGCAAAAGACAGCAGCAGGCTGGGCTGTTGGTGTGGTCGTGTAGACTAGTCTACCTAGTAAGAGGAATCGCGACTATCTGTAGACTAGTATTCGCGGGACGACGGTACCACTGCCATTTACCGTTACATGCAACACGAGCTGTGAGACAGATTTGATCCCAACAGCAAGTCTTGGCTCGGGATTCCGAAAGATACAATGACATTCAATTCCAAGACCAGGGTAGGGCCTCAGGCAGCAGCTGCGCCAGCAGCAGCAAGCAGCATCGCCTGTGCTGTGCGACCATGGATACACGAGATGCCTACAGCTGTATCGCACCGCATTGGTATCACTTGGGTTCTTGGACGTGGCTTACTAGACCGTCAAAAACCATCCCTTGCGTTCTACCCGAAGCGCATTGCTCCAGCAAGGACACGGACACCGTGTTGAACAATGGCTCTCTCTCTCGCCCAATTTTCGGTTTGTGTGTGTGTGATACGCGACATACAGGCAGTAGTTGCGGCGACAGAAACCACGCATCCACAACCATTTTCAAAAAGGCGCAGCAGTCCTAGATACAGCTAGATCCAATCGGTGCCTGTCATGTGCCATGCCCTGAAAGTCGCGGTCGAGCAACCAAAACGTGTACCTGCTGGGGCGGTCTCCGCATGCTTGCTTTCCGTCTCACGAAAAGGACCAAAGTACACACGGTCCACTGGCTGATGCTCTCCCACAAGCACACCACGTTCCTGTCTCTCTGTCAATAGGGGTGCGTGTGAGCGCCTGTGTTGCCTCGCTTATACGTCCACTCACATACGGGTAGAACCTCTCGACTCCACGCAGTTCGGCTCTGGCCGTCCCTCCACAATAAATAGGACGGTTGTCTGCAAGCCTCTGAGCTGGCGGTGTAGATCTAACACCCGAACTGCAGAGAGGGAGAGAGGAGGCAAGCGATGGAAGCGAGAGGCAAGGGGGCCAACGCATGATAATTGTACATACGGGTGTATTCTCAACCATGCTGCCTCCTGGAGGCTTCCGCTCTGCACTCTGCACTCTGCACTAGTACGTTCACGACACACGCCGACGCGTGGGCGCAAAAATGATTTGTGTACAGCTATCGAGGTCCTCGTTGCTGAGTTTGGTTGCAGCCGGTCTCCTGACCCCGTCCAGAGGCATCGCTGTCGGCAACTGCGGTGAGAGGTTGTGCGGCGCAATGTGACGGCGAGATCATGAGCTCATGATCTCATGAAACACTACGGCTGTGCCGGTGTGTTCGGTGCCTTGCGTCTGGCATAGGTGTAATCTGTTGTTAGCTTTATCAAACACAGGGCTGTTGTTAGGTACCGTGGGTCACTGTATCACGACACGTCCTAGTTTTGCTCTCGTTCGGCGATTCTCTCGTACTTTGTCGAGCATGACACCGACATCATGCAGTGAAATCAACAGTGCGAGCGGGAGCGGACAGCAGTGCGTTGTTTGAACTGCTACATACGGCAGCAGCAGCATCCCACACTTAGACCAAGGTGCTGTACTACAGCAGTCGTAGCTGCTCGGTATTGAAAACAATGCCACGTCTCAATCCCGACTTGGATCGACAATCATGTTGCTACTGCTGTGTAGACTGGTCGCACCATCAAACTGCTGTATCCCGTATCCCGTAAAAATATCGCGGCACAACTTGTTCTTTGTTTCGCCACACGAACAATATAATATGCCCAGCATCCCGCCCACCCATTGCAAAGGTTTCAACACGTCCCCTTAGACTGCTGTGGTATCGTCCCTCGAACGGTCACTCTTTAACGTGTCTGTTTGCATAATTCAACAGCAGCAGGTCTCCGAGGCTCTCTCTTCTCCGCGGCGCGGGTGCCGCCGGTTTCGCCGCTTCCTTCGGCTGGAGACCACCGACACCACCACCTCCACGGGAGGAGGCGGCAGCGGCGGCGACGCTTGGCCCCCGGCGGCGGAAGCTGGGGCGGCGATACGCACGGCCTGCGGCTTTTGTCTTCTCCTTCGGCTGGCGCGACCGAGGGGGGGACGGGGCGAAGAAGCAGCGGTAGTAATCAGCAGCAGCATCGACATCAGGGTGACTGTAGTAGCGGTGACGGTGATGCGCGCAGGACGGAGGACACGGGAAGACCGTCTTCGTCGCTCCCCGCTCGGCAGCGGGAGGCGCGGACGCGTCGGCACAGGGGAAGGCAGGGCGGCGGCTGGGGCGGCGACGGGGACCGACGGGAGGACTGGGGCGGCGACTCGGGCAGGAGCCTGGTGGAGGAGGAGAGGGAAGCGCAGGAGGTGCAGGTACGGGAGGGGAATCGCGGCCGGCGGCGTCGTGTGGCGAGAGTTGTGTTGGTGGTGGTGGTGGTGCGTGGAGGGCATTAACAACTGGCGAGGGTTGGAATTGGGGTGACGAGAGGGGGATGGGAGGAGCAGCGGCAATGATTAGATGGCATATACATTGCCATGATTTGATGTTTTTTTGTGTGCACCTCGTGAAATCGTGAAATCCTCTTTCGCCTTTTATACAACGACGCCAAAGGGTTGACATCCATATGACCTGTCTTAAATATGTGCTGGTAAAATCAGAGCGCCCAATAAGGGCGCCGTCATGTACCGGGAACTGCCTAGGCTTGCAACCGTACCCTCGTCTATGTAGCCACATAGATTGACACCAGAATATTCACATTCACATTTAGTTGTCAACCTTCCTGAGACTGACGTCTTTTCATTGGCTGGTTAGCGCGATCGATGCAATAAAGTAGACACACACACACACGTGCATGGTGGTGTTACGTTTTAGTCCTCCCGCCACACCCACACACGCTTGCCAAATGAACAATTCAGCAGACGCTCAACATTCACGAAAAGCCGAAGCACCCCTCTGGACTCCTCCATGTGTTGGGATACTGCCGATGCCACCGGTAGTGTTTTTTTTCTTGGCGACTCTCGCCCTCCATAAGCATGCATGCGAGTCGTAGCGGGCGTCGCGACGCTTTCGCGCGTGGGGTGTGCGGTGCTTACCCCCGGCGGGCGCAACGTCGACCCCCCTTTCCCGACCCACGAGCAAAGGTGTAAAATATTTGGCAGACGCTCTGTGGCCACGCTGCGGCCATGAATGGTATTGCCTGCACCCCTTCCGCTTCCTCCACCCGTCCCGACGTGGTTGCGCGGCATTGTCCGTTACCATGTTAGTCGCCCGCTTGTGCGCCACAACACGACCGCTTTCATGCGGCATCCAGGACTCGGTCGCATGGTCCGTCGTTTTATGTATAGATTGCCACCCCAACTTGACTTATCCGACCCAACAACGTCCCCGACCCCTCTTGCTACAGGCCGGTTGCTCTGCCCTAGATCCTGACATGCTTTCCCTCGCTTTCAGCCCGCCCACCTACCACACGGAACCTGACAACACGAAAAGATGGCACCTCCTGCCCCCTCCCCCCTTTATCAACTACGGCATGCACGACTATGAGTTCACCCGCCCCCTTCCCCTAGGGGACGCGTGGTCAATGGTCTAACAGCAAAGGCATGAGTGCGCCCCCTCCCCGATGGTACTATTGCCCTTGGGCTGGTTCTCGATCCGAAACAGGGCGCCGTCGCGTTGGCCGCAGCGAAGCGAGGCCCCGGGGAGCGGGGACGGCTGGTGGCGAGCGAGTCGCCGGTCGAGGAGTTCGTCATCAGGGGGAGGCGTGTTTTGGTCAAGAGGGACGACAAGGTGCGCCGGCGGTCTGTGTGGTGTGTGGACCAAATCGAATTCCTGTTGGTAAGACACAGATGGTGGTGTAGGCGTTTCGTTCGTTCTGTGAATAGAGGCGTTTGATTCTGCCGTGGAAATGAATTAAATAGCCGGTGACCCGTGGAATTTCCACACGTTGTTGTCGAAACGAACGCACGGCGGTGTTCCGCCTTGGTGTTCCCCGCCTTGGAACGGTGCGTTCTTCCCGCCTCGTTCGCAAGTGCTGTAGGTCAGGTAAGGTAGGGTTCACTCCAGGTGTTGGTGGGAGTGTTTTGGCGTGATGGTCCCTGCTGTAGCGTTCCACGTCGACGTGATGGAAGGCTAAGGTTGTGTGTGGGAGATTCGCGTGGGATTAGGTAGCACGTGGCGTTTCAAGCCATGGCAGCGCATGCAATGAGAGGGACTATTTCGGACTGTTTATTGCCGTGTGGTGAGGATGATGCAGGGCTGCGATCACTTGACGATGAAAAACTGGGATTTTTTGTTCGCGTTTGTTTGTTTGGCGCTCTCCCTCGGATCTCCCTCTGTCTCTCTCCCCCTCCCTCTCATTCTCCCGTCTTTCCAGGGTATGATTTTGGATGTTGTCACGCGAAATGTGATTGTGCCGCTATGCAGGGTACGTTTCTGTGTCTTGCGCACTGTGATTGTTTGTTTTTAATCGCCCGTCACGTCGTTCACTTCGGCGGCGGCGGCGGTGCACGTGCATACGGGACACACTCACAGATGCGGCTGGCCGAGAGCGGCCTGTCCGGGAACAAGGCCCGCAAGCTCTACGCGCTCAACAAGACCCCGGCATCTTCCTTTCCGGAGGTGGTCGCGAGCCACGGTGGTCCGCAGGCAAGGGACACTCGAAAACACCGCGCGCGCGGCTATCGTATTGTTTTGTTGTTGTTGTACAGTACCACCACAGGACACAGGCACACCCTATTCACGGAAACGACAACGACACGAGGAAAGCTTAACAGAGAGAGAGAGAGAGAGAGAGAGAGAGAGAGAGAGAGAGAGAGTCGTGTTCCTCGCATGTGTTAAGGGTCTGGTTTGTGGGCGGTGCTGGCCGCCAGCCGCGTAGACAACTGAGGGAAAAAGGAACAATAAGTGGCGCAACTTGTATTGAGTGTTTGCTTGCCTTTCCATTCCATGCCATTCGCGTGCTCACACGCTCATTCGGTGAGAGGCGTTCGCTCTACAAGGGATACTGTCTTCTCTTGCGAGCGTCTTTGCTCGCGGCGTGTTTCACATGTGTCTTGGCTGTGTTTCGCCTGCCGTACGTCGCAATAATGACACACCAGAGCAACGCCATGGTGGCGATTGCGGCGGTGGTTGCCAGCAAGCCCGGGTCATCCTTCGTCTACTACACCAAGCCCGTGCCCAAGTGGCTGAGGAGGAACCCCGTCGGGAACTTCGCGAGAACAATAGCTCTCGGGGCGGAGGTGATGCAGCGGCAGTTGTTGTTCGAGGAGCCGTTTGTAGTTCTCTTTGTGTGCCATTCTGGAGGCGTGTTTGGTTAAAAAGTTTTTGTACTCTTCTGTTTTATTTTGATGCTAGCACAAATTATTGCATATACTTATTGTGGCAATGTATCGCTCGAATAGTATACCAAGGCCTACGGGGGTTGGAATGAGAGCTCGAACTCCGTTCTTGGGTTGTAACGGTGGGGTGTGGGACAAGATTCCGTTTTCCGTGAGGCATTTGCTGTGGTGACATTGCTTGCAGACACGGCCGGAGGTTAGACACTTATTGAGGTTATGTGTACAAGAGAGAGGGTGTGGACGGGGCTTGCCACAGGGTCTTGGTCATGGCGTTTGCTTGGGCTAAGCGGGCTCGAATCTCTCGACTTCGCCGTCGCTGGATGGATAGTGTGTGAGGTTGACTTCCACAACTGTGGCGCTTGTCAACAAAAAAAACTAGCATGCTTCGGGTTTGACACCTCTCAGTAAGGCTCTATTTTTCGAGAGAGGTGCGTACAAGCGGTGACGAAGGCGTAGGGAAAGAGAGACGGCAAAGGACACAAGAAAGGGGAATAGAGGGAGGAGGCGTTAATGGAGTGTTAACATATTCGGCGAATTTAAAGAAGACGACATATCGATCGAGAGAGGGAGGGAGGGAGAGATAACGAAGGCCTTGGTTATTGCTGGGACCACTTCAAGTGGTCGTAGAAACACGCACACGGCCGTCCACCGACGGGAGGCGCTTGTGCTTCGAGCGCATCCCGCAAGAAAGCCTTCGATACACGACGTCATCCACGTACCCCACGCCAGCTTTCCTCAATGTTGACGTCAACGCTATCACGATGCGGAGAGCACCCGTCGTCCATTAAACACACAAGGAAGACTAGCTTCGTGCATTGTTCATCCACGTACGAGCGAGTGCCCCTTGTCTCACAACGCCCGCGTTATTTCTCAGACTATTGTTGCTGTCGGAACTGTTTGCTCAGATTATGGAAGTGCACACCGAAGACTACAAGAGAATATTCGGCGGCGCGGACGGGCCAGGAGCGTCGTACTCGGAGGTTGTGCCGGAGGAGGCGTTGTTCTTGCCTCAGGGGGGCGCCGACGCGGCGGCGGAAGAGGTACTGTATCTTGTCTGGTGTTCTGGGAGGGGGAGTACTCATATGTAAACGCATGCCGTAGTCGTTTGATCGTTGACCTCGCATCCCTAGACGGAGGAGCGATATGCCGGGTTGTCGCCGGCCCAGGCTACGGTTCACAAGGAGGAACCAGGAGCTGATCGTCATCCTTGCGCTAGCTTTTGCAAGGTACAATATGCCATGGTTTGATTGGGCGTCCGGGGGGGGGGGGGGGGGGGGG
>CACKRE030004625.1:36811-53109 GCA_902602495.3 Ectocarpus sp. CCAP 1310/34 | reverse complement strand
CTTCGCCGCGTCAATTTGCAGTTGCAGTCCCTCAGGGGTGTCCGACATACCGACAAAATCATCCGCAAACAGCATTCCTGAAACCGACGTTGGGGGGCGGGGTATTGATGGCATCGACCGCGCCTGCCGGGCTGAAAAGTAAAACAGGCTTCAGTCCCAGCTCGACTACACAGAGAAAACGCACCCCCCCGACCGCGTGTGTATTTTCGTCGCTACACAATGGAGGTACAGCCAGGGCAGAGGGAGCGGGTTACAAGCCAGGGTGTTTTTTCTACGGAATGATGTAATGCTGGTAGTTGCGCTTCCCTTGCAAGGATCAAAGCTTCTCCGTGTTTTCGCCGTGACTAGGCCGCACTTTCCTTCTTATTCTTTTTTTGTTCTTGTTTTCTTCCTTTCTTTCCTTCCTTTTGTCATCTCGCGCATGTCGCCGCCCCCTGGGCTACTTGCTCCCAGGGAGTCTCGATGCTGGCGGACGAGATCATCGACTACTGGGACGAAAACGGGCCTCCCGGTAAGGTGAGGCTTTGTTTTTGTTTCTCCGAGAGGACACGCACAGGAGCCTTGCGAAGATGACCTGTAACAACAACACATGTGGCTTTGCTACCCGGGGTACGTCTGGATCTGGAAAGGTACAGGGCGTGCGCACATGTTTTCATCTCGCAGTAGAGATGTACAGCGTGGTAAAATTTTAGCGTTTCTTGAAAGATGCATACGTCGTCTGGTCTCCACCCGGACCGACGCACCCACGTCCGTGTACATCCATTCACACGGCCGACCCTTAACCTCGAGTTAGATAGTTCGCCTTAGCTTCTTTCAAGGGCAGGGACCTTTCCTGCGGTGTCTCATGTGTGTGAGACGAGAAAACACCCCCCTCCCTCCGGTCCAACAACCAAGGCATGCAAAACATGAGGACTTCCCCCCCGCCCTTGGGGGAGCATGTGCTAGTATCTCCTATTTCTTTTTACCGAAGTTGCCCTCTCAAGAGAATGTCATCCAGGCAGCCCCACCGCGCGGTTCCGCTCTTCGGAGGTTGGCAGGCGCCTCGGTTCCTGTACTTCCTCGGGGGCCCGTCCCCCTTAGTTTTTGACCGTCTCGTCTTTTTTCCCCGTCCTTGGTGGTTGGCTTCTTGTTTTGTGCTGGTCGTTAGGAGCTGCGGGTGATCCTCCCGGCGGGGACGGGAACGACGGCGCTTTTCCTTGCGCGGCATCTTGTGCCCGAGGGCATCCCGGTCCTGACCGTGCCGTGCGCGGGGGATAGTGGCTACCTGTACAGACAGATGGCAAAGGTAGGGGACAGCTTGCGGTATTTTTGCAGCTTCAGTTTTTCAACCGTGTAGCATCGCTCTCCCTCGCTGTCTCTCTCGCCGTAGGTGGTCAAGCTGGGAGGGATACTAAGCAACAGGGGTTGCAAGTATTTTGGAAACAGTACAGTAGAGGCCCTGTTTAGTGCCGGTACAGTATGTGCCCAGAAAATTAACCGGCACTATACTATAATGGGCCGGCACTATTCAAGGCATTGAGAATGACTTGGAAACTCAGTGTGTGCCCACCGGAAACACCGGCACTATTCAACCGGCGCTAAACAGCCCCCCCCACTGTTTGCAATAGTAATCGAAGGGGATGAGTTTCCCAAGCGTTGCGTCTCTCTTCCTCTCTGTCTCTCTCCGAGAGACGACAAGCTTGGAGAGACAGCGGTATCGGTACAGCCGCGTTCCATCTTCCTCTTGTCATCCGTACAAAGCACGTTTGTTTTTCGTTTGCTCAGCCGTTACACCTTTGGCCAATTGCCTTGTCATCCGAACAAGCACATCGGTTTTTTGTTTGCTCAGCCGTTACACGTTTCTTTCGTCACATTTTTAGCACGTTCATTTCTCTCCTGCTCAACCGCTTCATCTTTCTCTTGTCATCCGTACAAGCACCTTTTTTTGTCTGCTTAGCCCTTGCATCTGTCGCGATTCCATCTTGCCATCCGTACAAGCACTTTTTTTTGTCATTTTTTGTCTGCTCCTCCTCGTCAGGTGGATCGCGCGTCCGGGGGTGTGGGTATCTTCCCGCAGTGCGTGCAAGAGACGAGAAAGAGGAAGGCGGCGTTTGGCGCGCCGAAGCGAGAGCTCCTGGAGGTGTGTAGAGGGGAAGAGGAGGTGGTTGGTAGTGGCGACAAGAGCATGTGGGGCGCTCGGCTGTTTCCGCGACCTTCTCGGTCTCTGTTTGTCTGTCTATCTGTGTGCTTGTTCTCTATGGTCTATCTCTCCTGCTCTCTTAAATTGTCTTATCGATTTGTTTCCACACATTAAATTGGGCTCTCTGTGTGTTTCTTCCAGACCGTTCTCCTCGCACCCACCTCAAACTCGCGCCCCTGTACACCCACCACTCTCTCGGTTCTCTTCAAGTTTTTCTTCGGAGATTGCCCTGGCCCTCCACAACCATTACATGCCCCCCCCGAAAACCACCACATTCATCGAAGCGCTCCAGCACAACCACCACTTTGCGTGAACGCTGGTTCTGACGCCCCCTCCCAAAGGGATGGTTCACCTTTTCTAGACCACGAAAAAATACACGCCACATAAGCTTCTGGTGACCCCTCTTCCTGCTCCCCTTCCGCGTATGCATCGTTTCCCGCGTTCCACGCCACTTAGCGATATGATGTGTGTCAAGCGTTTTTACCCGTTGTTGCTGTGTGCCCTGTCAGGTTTGGCGAGAGATGGACAAGGCGGGCCTGTTCGTGGACCTCCTGTATGCCGCTCCGGCGTGGGAGGTATGCTTTCGGTTGAGATATAGCCGTACATGCACCGAACGCACAAGACGAAACAAGAATGTAACCACGTGAATCACAAGCCAGGGACCATCACAGCGGTTAGCGGAAATCTCTTGTCAGAGGTAGACGCCGGTGTCGGTCACCTCGCGCGGCTCGTCGCTCGTCATTTTTTTTTGCGTTTGATCGACTTAATTTAGTAGCGGTTCGCAAAATTACACAAATAAGGAGCCGAGGCGAGAGCGTAGATAGCACCCAACAAACGCACACAAGGACGGGGCTTCCCGTGTGGGCCGACGATCTCGACCACATATATGGCGGTACAGCGATGACTGGATCAAGCGACAGACAGACCGCCCACGCGACGCTCGTTCTTCGCCTCGCTTCTTCTTTGTTTCGGCGCCCAGGTGATCATGGACTCGTGGGATTCGTCGGGGTCTCCTGTGTCGGTGACTCCAGGCCCTCCGATCGATTCTGAGGTGCGTAGGTGCAGCGGCAACGGCGGAGGCAGTTGTGAGCCTCTCTTCGTTGTTCTTGGAGCGAACCCGGGCTCGTTTTTTTTGTTCCGTGCGGCCACTCCCTCATGTCATGAATCATGCGGTCAGCAGCATTAGCACGTGGTGATCTGATTGGTAAAAAAAACAGCTGAATAAAATCTTTCGCCGCGCAAGTTTTTTTCTGACAAATTTGAACCCTGCGTTCCACTTTTCCTTGCCTCGTTGATCAACCGTTATCCGTACAACGACTCCTCCTACCGCTTGAAGTACATTAATCAATCGTACTTGCAAGATTCTCCGACCGCAAGCAACCTACGGAAGAACAAAAGTGATACTAAAGACATCAATGGGACATAAACAATCGTACTTCATAATTCTGCCGATTGCAAGCATATGGTTGTTTCAACTTGTTTCTGCTTCGTCGTTTCTTTCCTCCGCCCCCAACACGAACGCCAGCCGCAGCTCATGTATGTGCACTGCGGAGGTCTGGAGGGAGTCTCCTCCCAACTCACGCGGTACAAGCACCAGGGGCTCGTTCAAGACGGGCAGTTGCAGTAGTAGTAGCAAGGGATATCATCGTTGACCGCGTCGTTGCTCCTTGCCTGGCCTTCCTGTTCGCTTGCCAGGGGCGCGATCGTGTCTATCACGTGTAAGCGTACAGCTCGGATCGGGGGTGTCACTGGCGGGGGCGGATACTTCATTTCCGAAGCCTTTTTGGCAAAAGGGGAGACATGTGAATGCTAGCTAGTGCGTGCTGACCGTGTTATCGGACGAAATTCACATGGGAAACCTAAGTTTAGGTCGGGGCATGGACGCGACAAATTGACTCGTGTTGATTTTGATGTCACCGACATGCGGTGGTGGTGCAGGTGGGAACAGGTGTCGCTTTGGGCGCCACGAGGGAAAAAACCATAGGTCTTAGGGCGGTAAACACGGCATACAGCACCAGGTATTTTGCCATCCCACAGCAGTAGGTGTGCTGCTGCTGGGTCTTCCGAGTGCGAGGGAGAGGATTGACGAGGGTGGATGTTGTTGCTATCTGGTTGTTGAGGCTTGTGTTGCGGGCGTCATGTCGCGAGAGTTTCGTGCGATTTGCAGGTTG
The DNA here is from genome assembly GCA_902602495.3 of Ectocarpus sp. CCAP 1310/34. NCBI lineage: Eukaryota > Phaeophyceae > Ectocarpales > Ectocarpaceae > Ectocarpus > Ectocarpus sp. CCAP 1310/34. The sequence goes on along the minus strand of CACKRE030004625.1, from coordinate 48,759 downwards.
GATTTGGTGGGAATCCCAAATTTGTTATCGTGTGGGGTCTTCGTGCTTTAGAGAGGGAAGCGTTTGGTCGACAGGTTGTACAGGCAAGAGAGGACTAGACCTTTTTAATGGGGGGCCGTCAAATCGTCGTGTAGATAGTTGAGGGTGCTATCGGAGGGGAGGACCGCCTTTTCCGGCTTGTTCATGATGACTGCTTTCATCGTGAGGTGCAAAACTCCAAGGCAAGCAACTGTCGTTTGAGAACAATGTAAGCGGCCCGCTTACGGAGAAGCCCGTTGAGAAAAGTAGGCTCAAGTTTTCCCGAAAAGGGCCATGATCAAGGGGCGTTTGGTTGCCATGCCCCGGACTAGAAGGGGGGGCGTGACGTGTTATCCCCGATGTGGCCGTCTCATTCTAACTCCTATATAAACCAACCTGGATTCGGGATCAAGAGCACTAAAAAGGGGGGCGTGGGGGCGGCGGTGCGGGGGGGGGGCTGTGCGTCCTGAATGGCCGTCCTCGCGCCCTCTTTGTNGGGGGGGGGGGGGGGGGGGGGGGGGGGGGGGGGGGGGGGGGGGGGGGGGGGGGGGGGGGGGGGGGGGGGGGGGGGGGGGGGGGGGGGGGGGGGGGGCTGTGCGTCCTGAATGGCCGTCCTCGCGCCCTCTTTGTGATCACGACTACGCACAGCAGAGCGCCTCGGAAGAATAAAAAGTATTTAGACTGCCACCACCCTGGTCTCCACGGGTCAGCCGCTCGATTCCTCCATTACGTGTATGTACATGGATGTTTTTTTTCATGGATATTGCTGGTCCAAGTTTGTATTTTGGTTCGAGTGCGACCTACAGTAACTGCTGATGACGCCCGCCCCGCCCGGGCCTGCCAGGGTAACATCACGCAGCCCATTTTTGGCCCCACGAAATCCCGCATCCCCCAGAAAACGGTTCGCAGATGCATACGATGTGCCACACTCTTGGCGTGATTGCAGGTACAGTTTCTATCTGCACACAAGATAGCCACAGGACCTGGTTGGTGTAGACGTGAAGATTGCTGGAGACTGGCGCCAGGATGAATAGATGCGACGAGAAGAAAAAGGTGGAACCTCTCGCTCCACAGAATTTTCTGGGAAAAGATTTAACGAGGGGGGCATCCGGAGGGTACCCCCCCTACCCGGCGCGTCCATTGTTCCGCGCGTGAGGCGCTGCCTGCCCATACTGCAGAGGTTCCCGCGACTGCTGTGGTTAAACTGCTGTCGACAACCAACGCCTGAGGTAGAGAGACGGAGAGGGCGAGGTATTGCGCCCACCGCTATTGCCAGAGTTAGCAGTGTCCCGATCCAACCAAGGTGGAAGATATCGAAAGGCTGTTGTTGGTCTCTGCTGGAGGTACTGCTGTAGATTGCCCGAGTGATGTCCACCGCTGCACCCGACAAAGAGCATGAGGAGGTAGCCTCAGCAACAGTAGAAACAACAACACCAACAGCAGTATCCCCAGCAGCAGAGTTAGCAGAAGCGCCGACCGTCCGGCGACGAGACACGATGAGTAGCGACAACAGCGCGCCACCGAGGCTTCGCCGGCCCCGGCAAGCGCAGCACCAGCACCAGAGCACAGCAGTGTCCTCGCCGAGCGAGGCAGCAGGCGAAGAGTGCCTGAACCAGCAACAACGGCAACCGCACGACGCGACACCGCCGACCCCGGGAGAGACTGCTAGAGGGTCGAGACCCTCGGCGCTCGGCGCGAGCCCCGCGATGGCATGGAAACGGCATCCGCCGTGCCCGAAGTGTTGTAGCTGTTGTTGTGGTGGTGCTGCTATGATGTCCATGGTGGAGACTAAGGGGAACGGGGGGGCGGCCGGAGAGAACTGGAGCTTGAAGAATGTGGCCGCGTGGAGAGGTGGCGAGTGGCTAGGGCTGCTTCGGAAGCGGCGAAGGTCGGCTCCTGACGTCTCACGGTGCGTTTTTTTTAAGGCGAAATGCCCCCAGCGATCGAAATGACAACAGCCAGCTTCAGGCATCGTATCGCATGTTTTCGTAGCGGGAGGAGCAAGCAAATCATCGCGGACTGTACGTCCGTTTGCACGCCTTTCCCGCGTTGTCTACACCTGCTCTCGCCAGAACATTCCTGACGCGTTACGGTATAGTTATCGTGCGGACAACGAACAGTTGGCCTATTCGTGAACCTTTGTTTTGCTCCGCAAAAGCTGCAGTCGTACTCAGCAGTTTTGGATGACAGAACAATTAATTCTTGTCCCGGCCGGGGGTCTGGTTGGGTTCAACCAACGCATGATACGTAGTCTATATGTTTTACTGTTAGCATCGACCGCGCTAACCGGCTGACCAATAAAAATACGTCAGTCTTAGTGCGGTTGAAAACACAAAACACTTCTATCTGCCATGAACTGGGACCTCGTGAGGGGACAGCATTCGGATCAAAGACAGAAACAGCAGCAAAAGAAGAAAACTGCACGCGTCTACCAAGGCTATTTATTACCTTGTACTCGAGTTCGTTTAGGAGTACTTCCACCTTTATCCTCCTTGTTTTCGCTACCATTATTCTGATCCGCATTTTGACAAGAATCTCTGGGCAGTTCTTCCCTAGCCCTACGTTTTTTGTTTTGGGGAAGGTCATCTGGCTCAAACCCTTTACGCTCTTCCACTCCTCCATGTTTTCCTCCTCCATCGTCGTCTTCGTTCTCCTTTCTTCCCTTCCCCTTTCCTTCGTCTCCGTCACTCCTAAACGAATTACCCTCATTACTATCGTTGTCGCAGAGATCCCAACCGATTCGCCCTGTTGGAAGTTGGTCGATCAGTAGCCCATGACTTTTGAACACATAGCGAGTTGGAATCGACAGAAAACGAGCTAGCTCGAAGGTAAACCGTCTCCGAATCCTGTTAGTATGAAAAGCTTTCAGGCGAACTAAGGCTCTTTCGTCGTCAAAATTCCCCCGGCAAAAAGCTTCGTGCGCCAAGTGGTTGGCGATAGCAACGATGAGTCGATTGGTGCCTTTGCCAAGACCACCATTCGTTGAAAAAGCAGCAGTAAGGAGGGTAGATCTAGACGGGTTGAAAGTTCCCGCATAGTGATTTGCCTTACTTGCAGCTCGATCTTCGAGGGCTGATCCTGGCTTAAGGATCGACTTGTCGATGCTTCGACCTGCTGATGGGTTGACGATTGTTACGTCGATCAGAATGGACTTGGTGCAGAGGTCCTCTTCCTTCTCTCCTGCGTGTAATCCTGGGGGGATTACCAAATCCATCTTGTATAGCCCCTTTCCCCTACCAGTGCCTGTGGTAAAAGGGGAAGAATCCTCAACGGCGATGGGCATATGGCACTCGCGCAGTGTCTTGAGGACCACTCTAACCATCCTGTTATGGAGGAAGGTTGAGGCGCCGGTCTTGGTGCAGACGAGGGAGTGGGCTCGGCTCAAGCGGTCCTTGCATGGTAACAATGCACCTGCACCACAAAGTTTGCCTGTGTTGCAGTCTGCTCGATCGTGACTCCCCAGTACACGGCAGATTGGCTCTCGATATTGATCAGGCAGCATTCTTTCATCTGCTGACAACCCTTGCGTTGTCAACCACGACAAAACTCCCTTGCCTTTCGCTTCCTCCAAGCGGATCAGTGCCCTCTTCTTAAACGTTTCCTCGCCTATTACCTTCTGCAAGTCTGTTTCCACCATGTGACGCACTGCTGCATTAGAAGGTTTCGACAAGGAGAGCTTGGGCTCCTAAGACTTGGTAGTGTTGACCAAATTCATTTCGGCTGTAGGTAGACGGTGGTTGATGTTCTACGTCAGGGTTTCCATCTTCACTGGGTTTTCTCGTCTTCCCTAATTTCAACAGATAAACTCCTTTGAGGGCGGGGGTTAACTCATCACTTGTGGCAAGTTTAGCCCGTGACTGCCCAACAGATTTTTCAAGCTTGTCTTTGGTGATGATCTCCTCCAGCTTTTTGAGCGAGTCAATCAGAGCCAATCCTGTCGATAGCTGGGCAAGCCGGGGTAGACATTGCTCAACTGTGTATGGTGTCGATGCTTGCACTGACTTGGAGAACACCAGCGCTTGCCCTGTCACGAAAGCCGATTCTCGAATGAGAACATTGCTCGTGATTCCTAGTCCTCCTTCACGCATGGGTAGGTGCACCTGCGCCCGAGCTGTCCCTTTGAAGAAATCTACCTCCTCGCTCTTCGTCGGGTCTGCGCGCACTTCTTTGCCCGTTGATATTCTCATGCTGTCGGCCATCTTGCCAAGGACGACCTTACTCATTGCCCACATCATCATGTTGTCATGTTTTCTAAGGCAGTGAAAGTCATAGACGTATGTGTGTGTCACTGTGCACGCACAAACGCACCAGTGCTGTCCGCACGTCGATATGTGGGGCCTGCCTTTCTCAGGAGCGGCCATGGGCACGACCATAGCAGTGTAGTTTGTGGGTGCAACGAAGCGACAGGGCTAGCATCTGCTCTGTCTCGTTCTCGTTCGAAATCAGGCGACAAATAGAGTACTCTAGAGATGCTCTGATCCTGGCGCGGTGGAACCCTCCAGGCTTTTTCTGGCCTTTTTCTTGGGGAATGGGGGGCTGATCCGCGGATCGTTCTCGCCGTTCAATTTTAGGTAGACAGCTGGACACTCTATGCATACGTGACTTGTAAGAGAAAGACGATCCGCTCGAGATACAACGACCGATCCGCTCGAAAGGGTGTTTTGATCGTTTTACACGTACCAAGCACGTGCTACGCGTGACGTCGTATAGAGTTTATACGGAACGTTCAAGGCTTTGTTCTTTTTCACGCTTCTCGCGTTGTACGGAGGGGCCCCCTCTGGTGCGCTTGTGTTTTCACGAAAAGCATCCGCGCGACGTCAACCGGCTTTCGCTACTTTATCAATTTTCTGTTGTGTGTGTCACGCCCGCTAAGTACCTTAATCGCGAGTATTTTCTGATGTTTTCGGGGCTGCGTGTTCAGGTTTCGTATGTTGTGGCTGTACACATAAAATACGTCTCACACGTCAACCGATCGAGTAATGTTCCCTAGAGGACAAACCTCCCAATTCTCATTAATGTGGAGCTTGTACCAGGTATCATATTTGTCGGACGGGTTATGGTATATACAGGGTCCGCCGGTCGCAAAGAAAGGTGCTTTTCCCTTGGTTTTGTAGTCAAGCTCTCTCTGTCCAATAAGCCAAATAACAATACGATAGTTACCCTTGCCCTTTGGAAGCAACACTGGTGGTTCGCTAGGTTGACAGCCGAATCGCTGTTTCGCGCACGCTTCCTGAAATTCTCACCGCTCAGTCATCGTGTACAACAGCTCGTTGTGGGGTAATGTAATCGATCCCTGGATTGCCTACCGTTTGCCGGAGCTGCTGTTTTCGATACTCAGCTATGAGTGTATGCTCTCAGATAAAGTATGTTTTTTGGTCCCCCTGAATGTGCACGCTCATTCCTCACACGCACGCATGCACACCGCATGCTAACTGCACAGTCTCTGTTGGGAATTTGCATCTCTTAGAGCAGTAGTTCGAGTGGGGAGCCCCCTACAGAGTTGATGTGTGTGAATGTCAACAGAATGTTACCTCGGGAATAATGATGCCTGATAGTTTCGGACTACTGTTTCGTCCCGTTAATTCATAACGTATGCTGCGCGAGTGTGTCTGAACAAGAGTTTGGCATCATGTATACGCACAGCAGTTATGGAGGGCACTGCTGCTACACCGTGCCATCGCCGTTCGGGTCGGCGTCTACAACCGGCAACCAACCAACCTTGCCTCCTTCTGTCGCTGTTGTCCGCGTGCCCCCCCCCCCTCTTCCCAGCAGCGAGTCGTGCGCCGTCGGTAATTCGCGAATCAACAACATCGACAACAGCAGCGGCAGCAGCGTTTGCCGAAAGCAACGGAAACTCGGCTTTCAAGCAGGTAGCTCTAGCTCCGGCACCGGCACCAGCGGCGGCGGCGGCGGCAGGGCCTCCAGGGGCAGGCGGGTCTTGGCGTGGGCGAGGAGGCTGGGGCTCGCCTTTTGCCTGGCGTGGTTGTCGTGTGTCGCCGTGCGGGAGTTCTACATCCGAACCTACTGCCTGCAGGTGAGCGTTGCAGCGGGCAGCGCTCGCGTCTCTGGGAACAGCTCGGTTGTCTTTTTTTTTTGTTTCACGTGGCTAAGCGGTTTCGGGGGATGTTGTCATATTTTCAGGACCATTGAGGCCTGTATCACGTGCCTCGCTTTCACGTAGAAGAACGTCAATGGAATGGCGCACTTTCTGTGCGGCCACAAGCGGAGTGAAGCACGCTTAGCGTAAGGCAGCAAGACGTGGAAAAGGCTCATGGCCCGGCGAAAAAAAAATGATGAGACATGAGACTAAAAAAATTAATAGCGAAGATGATCCCAGGATTGTTTCGGATAACCAGTGCAAATACTGCCAAAATCGACCACAAGAGCAACGCGTAGCTGTTGTTTCCGCTGGTGGACTCACAATTCCAAATGGCCAAACAGCAACAGCAAAATATTGGTGTCGGGGTCTTTTGCGTGGAGTGCACAGATCACGCCACGGTGCTTGTTGTTTTCGGTTGCTGGCACCGCGGTGTTTAAGCGTCTCATGAACACCTCAGAAATGCTGCCCATACCGATGCGTCGCCGCTGGCTGCTGCTGCTTCCCCTCTTTGTCTGTGTCCAACAACAACAACAAAATCAGGTCCGCGCCATGGAGGCCACCCAGCCTCCAAGAGGAGAGTGTCCCATCGTCAAGCTCACAAGGGAGTCCCGAGGAGGCTGGGGGGCACCGCCGGTTGTAGCAGGGCGTGGGGTCGGGGGGGGCGCCGGCGCTATGGAGGAGGGGTTAGACGACAAGGGTAGAGGCGCCGCGGTTGCCCCAGCGGGAGGAGGCGGGGAGAGGGGCGGGCTACGGTTCGGCATCATTCTGATGTGCGACGAAGGCATGTGGCCTAAAGAGTAAGTGCTGTGGTTCCGACTGGGCGTGGAGTGAGTATTTGAGTGGACGCTTGTGCTTTACGCCCCGAGGCGTTTTTTTCTGCAGACAGGCGTCTGTCTGGATGGACTCTCGGCAGGCAGATGTCTTCCTGGACGGGAGAAACGGCGCGCGCGAGCGAATGTGCCGGGATCGTCTCCCTTGCTGCTATGTGCGATGTCCGATGCTCGGTCCGTAGAGCGACGGTACTGTTGTTTTATTCTACCTCATCGAGGGAGCCTCATCGTGGGAGCCTCATCGAGGGAGGTACCGTCTCCCCCCCCTCACCAATAGTATCCGTCCCTACACAAACTTCACAACAGACGTACCCAAGAAGCACGGAGCGTACCATGTTGCGAAACAGCGCCAGCTGTACCGATGACCTCGTGTTTATTGTTCCAGCGGAAGTTACACATCCGTGCTGCCCCCCCCCCCCCCCCCCCCCCCCCCCCCCCCCNCCCTAAGAGTGTTCTCGACCACGGTGTGTGTGCTGCTTGTTGGCACGGCGACTTTCGAATTACAGCGGTCAATCGCAAACGAGCGATACGCCCTTTTGGGGGGGCCCGCAGCAGTTGATGTTTCCGTTCGTCGATGCTGTATATTTGCCCGTTTTTTTTTCGTTTGGCTCGCACAGGTATTCGGAGAAGTCCATTGCGAACAAGAAGGCGTACGCCGCTCTCCACGGGTACGACGTGATCGTTGCCACGAGCGCGGATATCGACCGGAGTCGCCCGGCGGCGTGGAGCAAGCTCCTGGTGCTCAGCAAGCACCTCGGGAGCTACGACTACGTCATGTGAGATGCGTTTCCAGTGGAAGCAGACACAAGATGCCTATTTAGCAACGAGAGAGAGAGAGACAGCTACCACGAAATCTTCGTTTGACGAAAAGGACAGAAATGTACGTGACTGAGCTGGGGAACAAAAAAGGAATGTACAAAGGTTTTGAGGCATGAGACAGCCAGGAGAAGACGGTAGCTATACTGGGGCGTAGGAAGTAAGCTGGCGGGAAGTAATATCGATTGGATAGGATAGGAAATCATTGTTCGAGCCACCTTTGGCAAAGTAGAAGCGCACGATTGGCCATCGGTGATCGGTCCTGCGGGAACCATGCTCCGTCCTCTCGAGGACGCGTGGCCAATGGCTTATCAACTAAGGCATGGAAAACATCAGATTACGCCCCCGTACCCCCCAACCCCATTCAGCCAATTTGTTCCTCGATCGGACTCAGCGTTCTGTTCTTTCTATGGTATGGAGTATATTTCGTTATGACATGTATGGAGTATCGTTCATTACCGTCCCTTCCTCCTGCTGTCATTCTTTGTGTCTCGTTATCGACGGGCGGCAGCTTTGTCGACATCGACGCGTTCGTGATGAACCCGGCTTTCAAGCTGGAATGGCTCCTCGACGTGGCCAGGAAGCAGCAGCAGACGGGGGAGATAGACGGATGGGGTGAGTGGGTCCGCTAACCAGCGTGCAGCCATTCTCCTTCGGTCCCTAGGTTGCAGTCACGACATATACGTTTCTCACTCTGGACCAAACTGTTCGCTGACGATTGTAGGCATTGCTAGTGTGTGCTTCAGTGAATTGAACGTTCTCGGCGTACGTCATGTATTTAGTGGGACAAGGTACGGGCGTCCACGATAAGTAGTACTGGCAGCACGGGATTGAACGTTCTCGGCAAACGTGATGTATGTAGTGGGGCAGGGCATGGGCGTCCATGATGAGTAATACTGGTAGCACGCCGCTGCGTTTCGATTATCATTGGTGGTGATGCACTAGGCTACTTGAGCCCGGATGCTAGTGCGTGCTCCTGTCAAAAGTACGCTACCATGGCCTGTTTTACAACCCCCTTTAATTTTCGCCACCAACGTTTCTCGCCTTTCCTCCGGAGTGCTGAAACGCTGCGTGACAAAGTCTGACCTTACCCCAAGGCATAATGTGCTCGCAATGGGATCTATTTCGCGCCCACCTTTCTATGACGTGTGTTGACATCAAACGCTCGCCCTTGGATTGTGCGGCGCGAACCGTGTCGTTTCGGCGCAACAGGGGCGGGCAATGGATCGGACCTGATCGTCACGCAAGACTGGAACGGACCCAACTCCGGCGTGATTCTGGTAAAGAACTCTGACTTCTCGCGGTGGCTCCTGCAGGAGTGGTGGGATCAGAAGCAGTTCGTCGACGGGCCGTATCCCTTCCACTACGAGCAGGTGTGTGTATGCGTGCGTGTTTCTTCTTGGTTTCGAGTGGCGGCGGGGCGTTGGCCAATCAGATGGCGTCATGCGGTAGCTGGGAGCATATATAGGCGTACGAGACCGTGGCCACGGCGGTGTGCCCGTTTTTGGCCACCTCTCAAAGAGGAACCGATACACGAGGTTACAGAGATGAGGGAGACTCCATTTGTTCGATCACTCGAAAGCGGAAATTACCAGCTGCTGGCCGCTGCCGGCAAGTTGATGCTCTGCGATGACGGTAGATACCATGGGGGGGTGCTGAACTGTCTCTAGTGTTTCACTGTTTTCCTGCGCTGGCCCCTGCCTGCGGACCCGACAAGTTGATGTTCTTACGATGACGACGGTAGGTACCACGGGGGTTGCTAAACCTACCTCTTGTTTTCCCACCCTCCCGTCTCTGCCTTCCCGTCCGCTCGCCCGCCCTCCCTCCCCCCCGGCGCGCACACACAACAGCGCGCGATGCACTACCTCCTCCAGACGGACTGCTGGAAGGAAGAGGGACTGCCGTTCTACGCGGACTACGCGGTGGTGAGGGCGCACACGGCCGTGCTGGACCAGTGCGCGATGAACAGCTACCTGGTGCACCCCTGGCAGGTGCTGCTGGGCCGGACCAGCGTCGGCAGCGCGGCGAGGTGTGTGGTGAGGCGAGCAATTATTGTAGCGGGCGATATGCAGGAGATGGTATTTTTTTTTTTGGAAAAAAATCTTGTCACGAAGATAATCTAGGGGAAAAGAAAAAAACGAAGATGAGAGTAGAACAGTAGGGGGGGGAGGGGTACTCATATTCGTGCAAGCGTAGTCGTTAGACCATTGACCTCGCATCCCTCCAAAACCGGGACGGAGCACGCCGGGTTTTCACCGGACCAGGCTCTCACATGAGTAGGGGGGCGAAGAAACGACGAAGGTGTGCGAAGAAAATACGTACTCCAAAGAAAGCTCGACGAGAGAGAGACGATGGAGCAGGAAACCACAACGACGAGAGAAGAAAAGAAGGAGCAAAGAAAGCTGGGAGACGAGGGAAGAAAAAAGGAGCTAAAAGGCTCGAGATGAGAGAGAGAAGACAATATGGAGCAAAGAAACAAAAAACATGATATGTATAGAAACAAATAGTAGCAAAGTATCGCCAACGTTGGTCGTGACCGATCGATGTTTAGCGCGCTTTCCATTTTCAAACGCGTGTTTTTTTTATGTTTTCGTGGTCTGTCGGCACGACGCAAGCCACTGCTGCTTTGCACATGAGCAACGTGAGTGGGATAGACCGTAAGCCCAGGATAAGCACGCAGAGCAGACACAGCGCCGGCAATGTAGTGCCGTCCCTGACTGTTACGGGTAAGCCTTGGACTGTTGGCGCAGCAGTTGAGCGGGCACTCGTATTGCTAAGTTGGCAATTTATTGGATTTGTTGTTGTTGCATGCTTAGACTAGGCCTGTAAACCGGCGCCAGAACAGATGGGACGAACACACACACATGCTTTGGTTCCATCGTGCAGCAGAGTGTGGGGCGTGAGATGGCGAGTGTATTTTCGAGCAGACGCAAACACACCAAGTCAGAGTGGGGGGCGCGTTTTTTTTTTGTTGTGTCGTCCGACCATCATAAACCCCTGTCTAATGTTTTGTAGCGAATGGAGACAACGGTTTGGCGCATCCCCCGGCTGCTCTGCGGGCCTCTCTAACTGGGCGCTCTGTGTTTTCCCGTTCCTTGCTGGCAGCTACGAGTCGGGCGACTTCATGCTCCACTTTGCCGGCAAGAAAGGAAGGGTCAGGCTCGAGCTCGTCGACTACTACTACCCCAGGGCCAAAAAGGTACCATGTGGTCGTCGTTTTCTTAGAAAATATTTATGTCAGACTGAGTTCTAGAAATACCACAGTCGAAATGGATGTGTTGATTTCTTTACAGCGAGTGGAGGGAAACTAGCTGGAAACTGGACGTATTTTGAGTCTATTGAAGCCTACAGTACACTGATTTATACCAGTGATACCTGGTTTGTGGTTGATATTGCTGCTGGTATTCCAGTGGTTGCTGTTTTGCCAGTTGCTGCTAGAATGGTAGTCCTCATTGCTTTCACTTTGCAGGCATGTTGCTTCGGTCGAGTTGCGTGGGATGCCATCCCCCCCGAGTAGAAAACTCTTCGTCCCAGCCTTCCGTGTCTCCAAGCCAACATGCACTGACGCTGTTTGTTTGTTTTTTGGTCGGCGAAGTGCACGCACTCTTTTGACGTGACATGAACGGGGCTCCCTTCTCGTTGTTTGTTCCTGCTTCTGCAACTTTTGATTTTTGTTTCGGCTTTTACTGATGTTTGCCCCGTGTTTGCCGTACCTATCGCTGCTATCAAAGAAGATTATACCGGATGCGTCAATTTCTGGACTTGAGCATGTAACACTCGAATACTCANGCCATCGGGGTTGGGTTTTCGTCGCTTGGCAAAGACGTTGTAAAACAAGCCGCCGCCCCCCGGTGTTTGCCATCGGGATTGGGTCTTCGTCGCTTGGCAAAGACGTTGTTAAACAAGCCATTTCACTTCGTGCACTCGGCAACCAGGTTACCGTTTTTGTTTTTTACCTCCGTTTTTGTTTTTGGCGGTAACCATAATGGTGGTCGAGTAGATCATGTTGTGCGGGGTCGAGAACCCTCACTCCGCGCAAGGGGGATGATCGCACCACGTTGTGTTAAAATGGTCAAGCACCCTCGAGGCAGTTAGTCTACACAGTGCTAACAACTGTCTCTGGAAGTGAAAGCACCAGAAAATTAATTAAGTCATACGCAGCTGTCATCCGTACGCAAGGAAGT
>CACKRE030004621.1:61713-111141 GCA_902602495.3 Ectocarpus sp. CCAP 1310/34 | reverse complement strand
TTGGTTGTGTTGGGATTTTTCTTGATTATTTTGGAGTAGTATTGGTTGTGTTGGATTTGTTCTTGATTGTCTTGGAGGAGTTTTTCTTGTTTTGGAGATGGTGGTAACGGTGAGGATAATATTAATATTTTGCCGGAGCATGGCGATGCATACGAGCAGGGGGGCTATTAGATATACTCGTAGCATAGCATGGTGGGTGATATCTTACGTATTCATGTAGTGACGAGTGCGGAGGAACAGGAAGTTTCTTCATACTTTCCTTGGGAGTGTGATGGCATGGTGGAGATTCATGGACATTCGTTAGGTACTTTGAGCGTGATGAGCGTGACCCGTGACTCCATGCCGTGACCGATTGACGAGCTGAAGCACGCCCCCGATGAATTCACAATACGTTTTACAACACGTTACGCTAGCGTGATCGATAATTCGGTGGCTCAGTTCTTTGTGTTGGGAGTGTAGAGCAGCTGGGCCATGACGGGCCGTGGTAGGGTAGGGACGTGTAGGAAAACGTGTTGTAAAACGTATTGTGAATTCATCGGGGGCGTGCTTCAGCTCGTCAATCGGTCACGGCATGGAGTCACGGTTCACGCTCATCACGCTCAAAGTACCTAACGAATGTCCATGAATCTCCACCATGCCATCACACTCCCAAGGGAAGTATGAAGAAACTTCGTGTTCCTCCGCACTCGTCACTACATGAATACGTAAGATATCACCCACCATGCTATGCTACGAGTATATCTAATAGGGTTACCTTACACAAGGTAAAAACTTTTTATGTTATGGAACCTTGGCCAAGGGGGGGCTAGCGTCCACCCGTATCAGGAGACGGTGTTGTGTCCTGACAGGTTGGCAACAACGTAACCCTCACTGCCTTCGGCGAGCGAAAACTGGATGATTTTGTCCCGTGCTGTCAATCTCTTGCTCACTTGCGAAACACTTGTACACCCTCGAATTGATTCAAACGGATTAGTCTATTCTGTGTGTACTGTGTACATTTCTTTGTCGTCGCGTGATGTTCCACCTCTGTGGATTCTGGTGCGGGATGGCGATGCGGCTTGTGGTTGAGATGTGGTTGTGAATCTCTGTTGTTTGTGACAGGTAGGGAAGGTTGAGGTTCGAGGAGAGAGGCTGGATCTTGCGTCGTGATCAACATGGAACTGATCATCAGTGTGTCCCTTGGTCCAAAAGCATCGTTGAACCGACAACCGGGTGAATGCAGGAACTGCCAGTTGCCGAGATAAGCGAGGCAAGACGTCGTCAAGAATCGTTTGAAGGCTATTTCCGTTGGATTTGTCCCATCGGGAATCAAGCCCTAGCGAGCGCAGTGAGGTCGCTCGGCCAGATCGGTTGCGGTGGTGGCTACTGCACGTTTGTAGCTTGAGCGCTCAGACGGTGTTCGTCAACCGTCATCCCTCAATGTCGCCTGGAGTGAAAGTGATTGGACAGTCTCAGGCTCTCCAGATTAAGAGCGACGGGGGGGGGGAAGTAAAGTTTGCTGACCGACGAAGCTGGCCTACTTTCTTGATAGCGTCAGCCAAACTCCATCACAACGTTTCGCTACCTTTGGGAGTGTCGCCTGTTCCCATACGTACAGGAGGCGGGTGCACCCGTCGGATCAACCATTCCACATGCCCAGGGCATCGGTTTTCGTCTCAAACGTTCGACGCATCGTGCGTTCACACAAACCAAATTGGCGATCCGCTCCGACTGTGTCTGCGAGAATAGTGCTGCGTTTGCTCTACGCCGATGTATAGTAGTCTTAAGTCTATGTGAGTACCCCAGATCCTTGCGGCATGGTGTACGACGCTTCCCCGGAGTACAGACAGAAAGTTGGCTGGGCAGCGCTCATCGACCCCGACGAAAGTTCAGGTGGCAGCACAGCAGTTGACGCTTCTTTGACGGCGCCATGGCGGGGAACCCAACACTGCTTAGTGGCGGTGGATTGGGGCGAATCGAGTGCTACATCTGTTGAGGAACAGCATCCCTCATTTTCGTTCTACTGTTCATCGCCATGTGCGGGTCACGCCATGGGTCTTGCGTTCGAGATACACCGATAGATTAAACAGTTCCCTCCTAGACAAGGCTGGTGCTCGAAAGCAACGATCAAAAGCATGCATTGGCGTTACCCTCGACAGCATCAGCACTTTCAACCCTGCGGTATCACGACTTGAGCAGTTTTTCTGCGTTTCAATCTCACCCAAGATCTGAAGAACATACTGTACAGCAGTGCAATCTGCCATAACAACGAGTACTGGGAAAACTGAGTCGTGTGCCGCAAGAGTTGGTTCCCGTGTCGAAATCTGGAAACTTCAATAGTATCTCTCTTCGACGACGTACTACCGTAACGCTATTGGCATCGATGCTGGACACCGGCTGAATTGTATGAATCATTGGTTGAGAGCTCGTCTCTTAACCTCGAGGCAAACCCTTCGTCTCATCGGCGGCATCTTGGAGGCGATCCCGGTGCTTTGCCGCCACAATGCGGGACGCCTCGGTGGCGTTCGCGGGCAGCACCGTGCGCAACAACGCCGCCGGGCTTCGGTTGAAGCCGTCAGCACCCGGCCGGTTGCCCTCCTCTCCCCCCGTGGCCAGCTCCGGGAAGGAGAACGTAAGATTGAAACGGTTCGACACCTGCGACATACCGGCGACCAGGACAGCTCTTGAGAATACTCATTGGTTCGAGATGGGCTCTCGGGTACAGAATTGGTCTGAGTGGTCGGGACGACTCTCAAGTGCGCTGAACGGGACAATGGCCTATTGACGAAACTTGAAGGTTGACAAAGCATTGTGGAGGGTAAGCGTATCGACAGCACACTTAGCAGGCTTTACCGCGTTTTGCGACGACAGGCCACGAGCAAAGGTGGGGGTGACGTTACGCCTTCCCCGGACGTCTATCGACCAAGGTGTCGCCCAAGTCGACCGCAACACCAAGAGATTTCAACACGGATACAGTGCTATTAGGAGAAGCCGTGGACAGCTTAGACCGCAAGACAGACTGGCGTGACCCGCCTGCCCCTCCGGCGCAAAATCAACCAATCGTTCACATGGAAAATGCCAGTCGTGGAAGCTCTGTTTGGTAAAAATATTGCACCTTGGAGTCGACGGTCTCCGGCCTCACCACCGATGCGATAACTTCGACGCAAGCCTGGGGGGAAGAGCCTGCCTCCTTCCTGCGAGACGGCGTGATAGTATTACAGCCAACAGGACCGAGACACCACATAGAGCTGAGTGACTTTTGCTGAACCTTTAGATCTGGGCGCCTCACAGAGAAGCCCAGTGTTTCGGCCCACTCCAAACTCGAGACGATTTACTCACCAGCACGCGTGAAACAACACTGCAACTGCAAGAAGGGGTTGGATCTCTGCTGTGGACTCTGAACACTGCTCTTCACGCGGTGGTTGGAATTTGCCAGCTCCCAGAGGGAATGGCTGCTGAGCAAGCAAACCACAACGTGTATCGAACACGGAAAACAGCGAGTGAAACGGGTACCCGCACGCCGCAACTGTACAGGAAGCCGGTGAGAAACCGTTGGGTTTCGGGATGATGGGATCTTACACTAGGGAGTGACACCACGGCTGCCGCTTACCTCTCCTTCGTGTAGAGTATACAGGCGTCCATTTTGACGAGATCACCGACATCGACAGGCTGCAAGAAAACCACCTGTCGGCGGGAGACAGAGATCGGCAGGCGGGGTGCGCCTTCGGTATCAGCGGAACACATTTAATCCTTCGGAAAACACGACGCGCAGACCTAAACATGACACGCACGCGAGGACCGACAAGCGAATGGCGATGAGTCAGTTCCGGCAGCAGAGGCCACACAAAAATAAACGCTGGCTGGCTGCTAGGGTCCTTCGTGCTTCTGAGCACCTCGTCGATCTCGCTGAACCTTGGCCTTGATCCCCCGAACGTGAAGGCGGCGCAGAAGGCCACCTCGTAGGCCCTGTGCATGAGGAAGCCGCCGAAAATCCGGTTCGCGGTGTTGCGGTGCTGGGGCATGCAGATGAGAGTCGAAGACGTCAGCTGTACAACGGCAAAGGGAATCACGACGGGCGTAAGGTCGAGGGCGGGATTCACACCGCTGAGAACGATAGGTCGCGGCGAAGGGCCCTTAACGTGGTCGCCGATCAAGGTGTTTGCTTGAACGTTCATCTGCGGGGATAACAGTGACAAAACCACCGGGTGACAGACAGAGTGACGCTCGATAATCCGCGGGGCATTCCTCACGTACATTCACAGAGTTTAGGGTCGGAATCTTCATAATCACACCTACGGAACGCCCACACCGTGTGACATCTCACAGACAATGACCGCACTCGTGTACAAGCTACGTGAAACAGGCTCATCAACCAGCTTCATCGGCCGCACAGCTTGCTCGTTACGCCGCATCGCAAAAGCACGCATCTCACCGTCTGGCTCATAAGTACAGCGTGAGGGTTCGCAAGGGCCGGGAGATGGAGTAGAGGAAAACCGGCAGCGACAAGATTTGACGCTTCTTGCTCTCTCTTGAGTCTTGCCGTCTCCACCTCCAGAAAGCCCTCCGCCGCGGCACCCTGTCACATGTCCCCAAATAAAAACAAAAAAAAAAAAACAACAATCTAAATCAAACACGTCCAACATTTACTTCTAGATCACGCAATACCCCCCTATCCCGGTGTGTAGCTGATGGCGGCGGTGAGGGTGTCTTGATTGCGTCGCGTTGGTGCATATTCGCGAGCGACACATCCCCAAAGTTAACCGTTCCCGCGGCTGAAGAGATGGGAGATGACTCAGGGTACCGCAAAGAGACCCCAGCGTGGCATCGTGGACCGAAAGAGGGAAAGAGGAAGCCAAGAGCTACTTCACACGAAATGATCTACTCCAAACTCAGGCGTTGCACCCGAGTCCATAGAAAAAAAACGGGAAACACGATTGAAAGGGATGTGCGGCCCTCCTTGCGGTGAATCTTTCATGCGCAACAGGCTCGGTGCTCGGAAACGCAGGCGCCTCGATATGGCTTGAAGCAGTGTAGGACAAGACCAACAAGCGCATAGCATCTGCTCGCCTTCTTAGCAGCGTTCCTCTCCAGTGCCTGCCTGCTCTTGAGGCTATGCACTACTCTCCAGAGGGCTCTCCAACCGTGTTCTGGGTCTCGTTCCCCAGGGGATCCGTCGCTACCATCCCCTGCTTCGTCTTGGAGAGGGTCGGTTCCGAGGTCGAGCGGGCTCACGGCGCGGCTCCGACCGGTTTCTCTTCCGACGTAACCGTCAAGCATTCAAAGCAAGCAGCAGGGCGAAATCGGCGATGATGATGATGAATTCGTCCACCAGACACGTTTGAGGAAGCCACGAATTACCCTGATTTCGTGTTCTTTCTAATGTGGGTAGTACTAACCTCACTCTCTCTCTCTCCCTCCTTTCCCTCTCTTTCTCAACTTTCCAGCGATCGAACCGCCTCCCTTCCCCACCCCTATCTGCCTCAGACAACACCCAGGCGTAAGAGCTGGTCCTCGAAGCACCCGGATTGTTCCGGCATTATTCCCACAAGAGCAAAAGTTCCCCAACAACTACGCTCCACATGAACGGCATCAACAGAAGGGCACCAACAACACTGTCGATGTCGAAGCAGCAAGCACAACATACCTGTCTCGGGCGACGAAGGTGAAGTTGGCGTCTAGCCAACAGCTGTCGTCATCGCCATCCGCCCATGGGTCGTCCCCTACGTAGCACAACCCGGGAGCTGACGTCGAGCACCTGGCGACCAACGTCAGGATGAAACCGGTCAACCCGAATGGGGTCAGTCGCCGTGTTGTCGATTAGGTCCCAACGAGTGTCCGTCGGCGACAAGGAGGCCAGAGCAAGTTGCAAAGGGGGGCGATTGCTGCCGCCTACATTCTGCCGGACGCCAACATGATATCACATGTCCGCAACTTGATACTCATGAATTCGGTTCAAACCATCGTTGGTGAAACGTTTAGGAACACGTCGTTGCCTGACCCTAAGATGTGAAACACAGGCTTGCCTCATGTTGATGACCATGCTCGACCTCCCCGTCCACACGACTCTGCCCATCAAGGTGATGTCGCAGTCAAGCTCCGGGTGCCTACGCAAGACTATCCTGTACCAGCATAGCATTTGGGACCGACAATGGAGCCGGGTGTGCGTCAAGAGGAGACGCTCTCGCCGCTTCGAACCATTCCGCTAGTATGAACAAACAGAATGGTCGCTAGTCCAGCATGGCACACCTACGACTGGAACGTGGTGATTGTCCAGCAGCAGGCGAGGAGAACATACATATTTGGACACTCCACTTGGAGGTAGGAGGTTCCTCCGTTGGATATGGGACATTGATTCCTCCGAGTACAACAAGAACCTGGAAATGATGGGGCGTGGCCCCATACAGATGAAAGCTTGGACCGGCGGAGTCTCGAACGGCATCCATGTTGTTGTGAACCGTCATAGATATTCGTTGTGCAATTTTCAGGCATCTTTGCCCTTTTCATCAAGCCTTTGAACTCGTCACGATTGGGCTATGACAGTTGTTCAGAATGTACCTGTCTACCGAGGCAGTGACCAGCAGGGGAAAGGACGGGTCTTCGGAGCAGTGCTTGAAAGCAATGTTCCCCGCCAACGCGTCCAAGTCCTCAAGGATCCTCCCGATCTTTCACGCGCGGCGAGACGTGCCGGATCAAGGGCAGACAACGAACAATTACAAATGAGGTCGCACGTTGTGAATCCTTCAAGGCCCCGAAAACGGCCGCGCAACGTAAAAAGCCCGGTGGCAGATGAACCGCTTGCCATTCGGGCAAACCTCCCCATGGCTCGACCATATGCTTGATGCTCATTCCACCAAGAAACCTCCTGACAATGTTTCAACGGCAAAGGTATCCTCCATCCCCCAGCCGTGCCTTCTTGTGCGGTAGCCTTCGCACAGTTTTTCTATTAACTTAAGCCAACATGTTAGATGAAGCTTGCAATCGGGGAAGTTGGATTGGTGAGGGTTAGGGTTAGGGTTAGGGCTAGGGTCTGCGTAGCCCCTCCCTGTTCAATTTCCTCATAAACTTAAGACGGTCCCTCCTGTGCACCCCCGCCCCCCCCGCAACCTGTCTGCGACTTCTACTCGCGTGCACCCTGAACCCCTCGCCTCCCTCCCACCTTACCCGCACGAGGCCCCCTGGGTTGCGATAGTCTTCGCGGAGGAACGAGTCGGTGGAGAAGGGGTAGTGGATGGCGCTGCGGCTGAGCGACGGTGGCACCGGGCGAAGGTTTGCCTGGGGAGGTTGTCCCCCAGCCTCTCTTCGTTTCTCCTGGCGGTGGTGTGTGGACGGGGGTTCAGCAAGGATCGGGTGTTCTGGCAACACGCGTGAAACAGTTGTTTGTGGCTGCTGTCGCCGCTGCTGCTACCGCTTAAAACCGTGGTGAAACGACCGTTTAAAGAACGAAATTGCGCACAACTGTCGATGAGAGGCCAGTACAGGTTCGGGGCGATGTGCTCGTTGGCGAAGTGCTGGTAGAAGGACCCAGGCGTGCTCCACATGAGTGCAACGGAAATCGCCGCATTTGCATTCACCTGGAACTCCATCTCCGCACGCCGAATCTCCCACAGTGCCTGCGTTATCGGAGATCTGGAATTAGCGCAAACCACACGAAAACGTTGCGGTAGTTTGAGGTGTTGAAATATTGTTGCTGATTTTCATTTGCTGTGGGTTCGATTTGATGTGTGAGATCATTTTTCGAACCGCCAGCTTGTGGAGTAGGTTGGCTTGGTCGCAAAAACGGCACCGTATTATAGGCTAGGTACCTTGTACTGCGAGGAACACGGCCCGGCGTGTCTGCCTCTATGACTACAGTACACAATAGGCCGAGCAATGAGCCGCGGGGTAGCCGACTCAATACCTTGCAGTAGCCTATCTGCGCTGCTTTGTGCGTGGGCGGGTGGTAGTCGATCATCAACAAAAAAAAAGGCCCCTGGAGCGAACGGCCGTTGGCGTGTGCATGCAGCAGTACCGTAGGTGACATGACACAAGATACCACACCCCCTACACCGATTTCGAAGCTCGGTTGCTCCACACCACAATTAGTGACGGTG
This sequence comes from Ectocarpus sp. CCAP 1310/34, assembly GCA_902602495.3. NCBI lineage: Eukaryota > Phaeophyceae > Ectocarpales > Ectocarpaceae > Ectocarpus > Ectocarpus sp. CCAP 1310/34. The sequence continues at coordinate 103,072 of CACKRE030004621.1, read as the reverse complement.
CCGATAATATTCATGTGGGGACCGTCCCGTCGAGAGCTTTCCGACAGCGTCTTGCTGGGTGTGCGCATCCTCTTCGGCGTGGAGTATTCAAACTTTCAAAATCGGTACAGGGGGTGTATTATCTTGCGTCACCTTCGGTAGACGTCATGCATACGTTACCCCGCCGATTTGGGTTTTCGGTGGTTTATCTGCACAGAGTGAGGCAGCAGCAATTGCAAAGCTGTTCCCCGTGAGATGTGTGTATGCAACGTCTTGTGTAGGGCTAACAGAGGACACGGGGCCATAGGACCCACGGAACCTGAGGTGACGAGAGTCGGCAAAATGCATGCATCCGAGAAAAAACACCCGCCGCCAAAAAAAGGACTTGTTTCTTCCGGGTCACTGGCTTGTTTCCAGGTGACCCCTTCCGACACACCGACGCAGCAGCAATGACTATGGCATCCGCCGCGAGCTGTGCTTTTGGCTCCCTTCCCTCGCCAGTGCTGTCTTTCCCCTCCCAGCGGTGTTGCGTGTTTCGCTGATTGCTTCCTCTGTTCCAACTGCGTGACTGCGTGTGTGTTTGTGGGTGATCTCCTATGGTTATGGGGCACAAATATCGGTGAAGTACGGCCATCTGCTGTCGGAGCACGACCAAACCGATGTGGTGCAGAGCGCCCTATTTTCTTCGTCACAAGCCAGCAGATTGTCAATCAGGGAAAACTTATGTGGTCGCTTATAGAAAGTTGGGGCCCCTGGTAGATAGAGCCTGTTTTTCCCTCCTGGGGCGGAGGAAAGGAACGGTCGCGTTTCGCGCTCCGCGGCTCTTTAAATCAGGGCTTGGTATGTAGCCTTGCTCCACTTCAGGTAGGTCTGCTTTCTGTGTGATGAAGTGGCACATTTGCACATGTATCTTTGTGGTGCATCGTACAGTACTGGGTTATCGTATAGCTGTACTGGGTTAGTTTGTCACCTACGGAGAGAGAGCAACACTTGGTTAAAAGAGTTGGGAAGGTGGTATGGTCCGTGCAATAGTCTAACGTTGCTGTGTGCATGTTGATCTACTGAAAGGTATCCTCAATCATCTACAGATGTAGATCTACCTTCTGCTGCGGTAGACTGCAGACTAGAAGTGAAGTACAAGATAGCGCCTCTAGTTTAGGCCGAGGCCAAGGTTCTTTGTTCCCTCTATATAGGTGTTACTGCTTTAGGGTAGGGGTTCTTAGCCGGGCTCCGAAAGTACTCTACTTCTTCCAGTAGATACTGAGTTTTTCGAGGATTAGGAGTGTCCTCAATCCTCAACTGCTAAGTTCGTCCGTATCTAGATACCGAAAGCACTAGTTTTGATTAGCTGTTGCGGCAAGAAGGTGTGTCAATGTGGATGAACTGTGCCTCCGTATCTTGGGAACGCCCGTCAACCTCGCAAACGCAAGGCAGTCGTACTTGTACTGTGGGTTTGAATATAATTCTTCGTATGCTTGAGATATCTTGATTGTCCAGAGCAGGGAAATCAGAGGGGCAAATGGACGCCGACCAGATCATGGCAGACAGACACACCCTATGATTGATTTCCTCCTTACTTGAACGCTCCCGGTTGCACCTCGTCCTCATTGGATGGCACAATATGTGTCGAAGAAGAAACGTTTGGAATCTTGCCATAGCAGCGTACCGCGCTGCTGGCATCTGCTGTGCCTGCTGTCCATGCTGTGCTAGGACTGCTGTTGTTGTTCATGTAGCCGACGAGACTGTTAGCCCTTCTTCGAAGCATTCCAGCCGCATCAGCATTCCTCGTTGCCCATGCTCGTCGCGCAGCCTTCATTGGCACGCGCCTCGAGGTGCTTGTGGACTTGTGCACGCGGCAGTTGTGTGTCCTTTCTATACAATCCCCAGGCAGATCGTTGCGTTGCCCGTCGAACTTGGTCTGGGTGTTGCTGAGGCTTGGCGGGGCAGCCTGAAAATACTTTCCAGGTGAGGACGAAGAGGGCCCCCCCGTGTCTCATCTAACGGGCCCCTACCTTGCTCCGACTGCGCAAGTGAGGCAGGTACATGACACGTTTTCTGTCGTCTCTAACTCTCTCGCTCCTTCCTCCTCCTCACGCACCCCTAGTTCGGCGAAGGCCGCGCTATCTCTATCGGGTGGGAAGCTGCAAACTTCGTGGCCGCTCTAGCGTTGCGAAGGGCCGCTCAACCAAGGCAGATCGATCGACCGTCGTATCATGCAGCCCTTGATCGACGAAGGCGTGCCGCCTCGTGTTGAAGCTCCTTTCCCTACTCCTGCTGCTGCTGCTGCAGCATCACCCGGTGCTGCTACCGCTGCTGCTGCTGCTATTCTCCCTCCCGCTTTCCACATGCATGGCGCGGCGCTGGCGCTGTCCGGAACCAACCCGCCGTTTGTTGGATCGGCGGTATTCGAGGCCTTCCAAACTTCTCAAACATCGGACACCGGAAGTAGTAGCGGCAGCGGCAGCAGCAGCAGCGCCGCTTTCCTCGACCTACATGGCGCAACCACCCCTCTCAGCGAACTTCCCGCGGGGTCCGAGCATCTCGGCCCGCATGATGGTGTCCTGCCCTCGCCGACGTTGGCCGGGCGCAAGCGTTCGCAGCCCACGGGGGGCTGGAGCTCGTCGAACGATGGCAATGACCAGGAGAGAGCCACTGCAGGCGCCGCCAGCAGCAGCATGTGCATGCGGCGCAATCAAAATGATCATTCCGAGGCCAGGCCCTCGAGGTTCATCATGCAAGGGGCCGCCGCCGCTGACGCCGCCGCTGGTGTGGTCGGAGTTAAGGGAGAAGTGGGCGATGGCTTTCTTGCGGCTGGTGGTGGCAGCAGCGGTACCACCTCCAGCGGAGCCAGTAGGGCAGAAGAGATGGAACTCGATGTAGGCGATACGCCGGTTGCCTACCTCCGGGCAGCCACCAGCCAGCAGCTCCGGGATGATGCTACGCGTAGCACTAGCAGCGAAGTTCCAGCGGCAACCTTTGTCGCTGAGCCAAGCACGTCGGGTCCTGCAGTAGTTGTTCCTGCCGCTACGACAGAGACAACCCCTGCTGCTGCTGCTGCTACTGCTGCTGCTGCTGCTGCTGCTGCCGCCGCTGTCTTTGTGCCCGGGGTGGCGGCTACTGCTGATGCAGACAACGGGAGCGCTGCTGACCCTGTGTCCTGCCTGGGCGACTACAACTTCAGTTTCGAGGTGAGACAGATAACACACCTTGAAAAAATGGTGGTCTATTTATTCAGTAGTGGTCCCGATGTAGTAGTTCACCGCAACATGCAATACAACAGCAGTGGTACCCTGAATAGTGAGTTGCCCGATATGTTGGCATCAAAACCTGTTGTCATTCTCACATGAACCCGATACATCGAATACAGCAGTAGGTGTCCCGATATAGTGCCGGTATGTGTCTATTTAGGCGATTTGGCCGGCACTATACCGGGCACCGGCACTATTCAGAATTGTGCCTGAATAGTGCCAAACCGGCACTATTCAGGGCCTAAAAAACCCTCTTTAGTGCCGACTTGGCACTATCAGGACTGTTCGACTTCAGAGTGCAGCGCTTGCGCTTTGCGGGGCTGACAGAGTACCAAACGAACGGTATTTGGATCAATCGTGAGGTGGGCGACGTGGGCGGACAAGTTTCTTGAGGCTCTTTTGACTGTCGAAAACACGGCATTGGTCACATTAAAATTATCTTGATTGACCAGATAGATTTGCTGCACAGCAGTTATTGTTCTCTTCCCACCTCAGGGCAAGCACTCGCCAGTGAAACGTTGTTGCTGCCTTTCAACCGTAGACCGTGCTGCCGATAAAAGTTCACTTCGCTATCAAATTATTTTGTGTTGTATTGCAAGAAGGCCATACCACTATTCAGGCAACCTCAAAGGCGTTCCTCGACAGCGAAAGAAAGACGCTCATGCACGTACCCGATGTACATTTGGAGGTAAAACAAGGATGGATGTAGTGCTCCTTACATTAGCACACAAAAGCAGATGCAACCTACGAAACCGGTGAAGAAGTTAGCGAACTCCCCTGTTCCTTCGATAAAAAGCTAGCGAGAAGACCAAGCCTTCAGAAGTAAGAAAAACGACTAGCCAACCAAAAGACGTCAGTCTCAGTGCGATCAAAAACAGAAAATATTTGTTTCTCAAGGCCGTGAGAAGGTGTCGTGGAGGAGGCTGAGCTATTCTCTGGATAAAAGACAGAAATGGCTAGTACTTTGAGCACGCGTTCATTTCGGAGTGTTTTCATCCTTCCTTCAAAGCAATCACTACACTATCACTATACACTCGTCACTAATACTTTTCCACTATTTTTCGGGCTTTCATCTCTAGATGCGCCCCTGCGGCGTTTGTTGCGAGGGAGGTCATCTCGCTCGAAACTCTTGTTGTTCCCCTCAACGCCATATTTTCCTCCTGCATCATCACTGCTATCCTTGGCTATATTTTCAATATCCTTCGTCATGATGTACCACCATCTTCCTTTTCGCTCGCCTCACTACTGAAATCCCAGCCTATTGGTGGAACCTGGTCGATCGGTAAACCGTGACATTTGAACACGTCACGCGTACCGAGAGAACCCAAGCTACAGATGGCGCCCGCACTTGAGAACCTCTTGTTTCAGCCGAGGCTGGGGTTCTTTTTTTGCGTGTAAAGCTTGAGGCGAAAAAAGGCTGTGTGTGGGGTGTGAACCGGTACTATTGAGGGGTTCGATAGTGCCTGAACCGGCACTATTCAGGCCTGTGTCTGTGTCAAGAAAGTTTGCCGGCACTATTCCGGACTTTGGCACTATTCAACCGGCACTATATCGGGACACCTACTGTACATGGTACTGCTGCAGCGGCACTGCCCTGAAAAGTGGCATATTCTGCTCTTGCCCCTACATGCCAGATCGGGACCCCATTGATGCACGGCAAGTACTTCTACTTTTCATGTCTTCTGTTCTCAAGTTCTTAAACAATTCGCATACAGGTGTTGCAATCAAATGCGTAGCGGGAGGTGTAGGGTGGCGCCGAACAAAGGACAGGTCAAATAAACACGAAACTGCCCTTTGCGACGACAACGTGTGGCTCAATACCCGCCCTCAAGCTAACTGCTCCTGGTGACCGGAGGCGACTGGGGTGCAAAAAATGGGATATGTGGCAAGGAGTCGTGACACGAAACCATGGTCTTACTACGGCGCAACAACGTACAATAATACGACGCACCGACCAGATATTCAAGTTCATACGGTCAACAAACATCCGGGAAACGCTTCGTTAGACTCGGTTCCTTGTTTCGTCGCCTGCGTGGCGTGTGGACCATAAGTTGACATATACCGGAGGATGAGTACCAGTATCCACCGACCATGTGTGTTTGTCAACCTCAAGTTCATTTTTTTCTGGAAAATGTGAGAGGGACTTTGCTTAGCCCTGTGTGTTGGAGAAGGCGCGGCTACGCTATGTCGTATCATAGAAATGTTCCCGTTGCCTTTCTGGTGCATGCAGTACCAGTAGTCACGTGGCTGTGTCGTTGCTGCTTTGGTGAACGGAGCACGACAGCGTGACGGCTCCGCAGCAATCAGAAACATGACATGTTTCCAATAAATTAGTGCAAAAGAATAGGTTTGTAGGCACACCATTCTGGTTGACCAAGGCATTGCTCTAGCTTGAAACAGCTTCGACCTCGAAAACGCCTCCAGCATTTCCTGATTGCCGTCCGACGGTCAAGATTCCGAGTACCATTCGTCATCGTGTGCTCGCGGGTTGATCATGCAAGGCATGTTGGCGTAAACGCTGCGGTGTTGATCCGACCGCGCAATGCGTGGCCCCTTGTTCAATCCGTGTAGTTCTGTGTTGAATCCGATCGCATGCCGTCCCATACCGCCTCTCCTTCATTGAGTGTAGCCCACAGCGCATGTCGTCGCGTTCCGTACCCAAGCCTCGATACGATGACGAACGCCATGCACGACGCAGGAGCTGAACAAGATGTCGAAGCGGTATCCAACGGTCAGCACTCTCGCGGACCAAACGCCCATGCCCCTTCTCGGCTGGCTGACGCGCGAACTGGACATGAACCACTACGACATGCGTTGCGTGAGTGTACTTCTATGTTTGGTAGAGTGTATGCGGTTCTGCTGCCGGCACCGTAGTAGTAGTAGTAGTAGTAGTAGTAGTAGCAGCAGCAGCAGCAGCAGCAGTGGCAGCAGTGGCAGTAGTGTTTCAAGGTTGCTCGCCAAAGCTCATTCGAAACTTGCGACCCTGATGAATGAGTGTGAAAAAGATGGCTCGCGTCTGACTGTGAAAAGATGGAGAGCGACTCAAGTGTTTTCGGCACTTTACTAGCTCGCAGTGTGCAAGGGCTGGTCCATACCGAAGTTGGGACATGGAGGAGGTTCACGAAGTGTTTTTTTTTTTCGAGTTGTATTGCTGTGCACCTGCTTAAGCAGGAAGTTTATACGCGTCGAGATGTGCTTGCGGTACAGCAGTTATGCTCTCCTAAGAACTTATCGGATGGCAACTTGGCCCAGATTGTGGCGGCCCCACGCTTTGCGGACCAGTCAAGCAACCGAAACTAAGTTGCGTGGCGATGAGTGGTGACGACAAGGCGAGGGAAATTGTGATGCTCTCTTCGTCCTTGTGGTCTCCGCTTCGCTCTCTCTCCCCTGTCTCATTCTCCTGGCCTCTCTGTTGTTCTGTTCCTTCTGTATCGGTAGTTGATACTGCGGCACCCCCGGCTAATGGCGTATCGCGTGACGTCCCACGTTGCTCCGAAGACGAAGTGGCTCAGAGAGCGACTGGGCTTGGGCCAGGCAGCGTTGAGGAAGGTACATGTACAGGCGCATCAGCAGCACCAACAACACCAACAACACCGTAGAGCGGTTTGTGCACACGAGCCGCGCATTTCAGCAGCAGCTACTGTCGAGTAGAGAGCGAGCCGTGCAAGGCGATGAGACGCCATTGAAACGTCCGCGTCGAACTCAAATGGTTCCGTGTCGATTTGTTGCTGTGAGCGCAGAGAGCTTGCTGCCTCCTTTTCAATGTCGCTGCTTCTGTCCAGCTATCATTCGCCACACGCTCTTCCCTCCCGCTCTCTCCCTGCCTCTTGTCACGTGAAAACGATGTGTTCCCCCTGGGCAGCTGGTGACAACTTACCCGGCGGTGTTGAGCCGCAGCGTGGAAAAGAACTTGGAGCCAAAGTTCAAATGGCTAGAGGTAAGCGCGAAAGATAGCCTCCCTTCCTGCAGGGAGTATGCCCGTAGCGATGTATCGGAATTTTGGGGCCCGTTTTTTTTTTTTTACAGGGGTGGGTGGGTTGGTGTCGATGTGTTTGTCGCCCCGATACCGTTGTTGGGAAGAGCGTGAGGACGGATGCCACAAGCAGATGTCACCATTCACGCAGCGTTCGGTGTTCTTGATTGATTGTCGTCGGGTCTAGTTTGGTCGTGGTGTGGCAGGGAAGCTATTCCTGTGTGTAACGCCGACGCTTGATCAGCTGAAACCTTGGTTTACCTCTGGGAGGATTGGGGCAAATGGTGGTCCATCTTTCTTTGATGGTCGCTCAGTGTGGTATCCGTATTCGTAGTTGTCGCTGTACTGTAAATGGTATCCCGTGTCGTTTGTCAAAAGTTGTGTTTGTCGTAAATTCTGCGCGAAAGTGTACGTGTTTTGATTCTGAGTAACCTTCGAACCCCGTTCTTTTAATACCACTACCGTTGGCAGGCGCGGCTGGGAGCTTCTCAAGAAGAAGTCGCGGTACTCATCAAGCGATTTCCGTTGATTTTCGGGTACAGCACTACACAGGTATCCTCCGGAGTACACGTGCCTGCTGGTTGGCCACACAAGGGTTTTTCGTATAAAACCTAATTTCCGAAGTCGTCGGAACGAAGAGAATGATGGCGCCCAGCGATCGAGTTGTTGGTTTGGGTCTGTCCGAAATGTTATGCGGGAGAAGTCGGACTATCAGTACCTGTACCAAGTGCCAAGAGCGAACGCGTGGCAGTGTGACAGGCGCATCGATATCTCTGCAACGGATGCCTCCAGGAAAGCTTGCCGACGAGATACATAGTTGTAGCACGGCTTGTGCTTTTTAAAGAAAAACAGTACCATCACGCGAAATGTCCATTTCCTCTTTTCGCACGTTGAGAACGAGATATGCGTACTTGCCTGTGAAACCATCGGCACGTGTTTCTTTTCATATTTTCTCTACTGGTGCCCCGTCCTACATGGTCGAATTAGCCTGCAGTCCCATAACGAAGGGAAGCGAATTTTGGGGACCAGCTCACACCCTACCCCACCCCCATTTTCATTCGCTCTTTTGCGTGCCCCCTTCTTCGCGACCGCTGCCGATGGGTGACGCCGGTGCAGAACTTGGAGCCAACGGTATTGTTTTTCATGGTAGACCTGAGTGGCGAGCAGGAGGAGATCAAGTCTGCCATCATGTCGTGCCCTTCCATCCTCAGCCGGAGCTTGGACAAGAGGATGCTGCCGAGGGCCCAACAGATGCGCGAGAAGGACATCGAGCCCCGGTTCGGCCCGCACAAGTGGGTCGTGTCCACCTACACCGACAAGCAGTTTACGCGGTGGCTTAAGGGGAGGGGTACATGAGGGAGGTTGGTTACTGCGACCCGCCTGAAAAGAATTTTGCGATATGCATATATATTTATGCCCACCCAACGCACGTTGTAAGTATTGTACTGGTCCGACACACTATTAATAGTAGTGTACATAGCACCACCGAGATACGCGTATGATAGTGTTTCAGGGCCTGTCTTCGCGCTCCAAGCGGAGGTTGCGTGTTGCCGTTTACTCGGATTCGAGAACGAGCGATCCAACATTGGGGTGGTGTGGTGATGAATGACGGAGGGAGGGTATGTTGGTGCGCCTTTCGAAGCAAGCCCATGTTGTACGCTAGCGTATGCTACTGTACCAGACTTTGTGCCATAGGAAAACCGCAGAGATGTTGACGCCTTCCCAATGTTCCCGTATTTTTTAGCCAAATTACCCAGCCATGCCCGGCCGGAGTGTATGTGTTGGGGTTTTCGATTGATTGGACAAGGAGATGGCGGCACTCTCAGTGTCAAGATTTTGAAGAGGGTGCTCAATCGGTTGATTTACACACCAAGCCGAGAAATTTGGTTGTGTTTTTTGTGAATGGCTTACGATAAGCTCCGCATTGATGCGGCTCCAAACGTGAGATATCGTATAGCCCGGGATCAATCCATGCTTCGTTGGGCGAGTTGGTAAGCTGATACGAAAAACATGCTCTGTAAAGGCCTGGATAAACACCAACGTGGCACCTTCACCACGATACTCTTGCTTTGCTCGCTTGAAGATGAGCGTGTGAGCGCGCGTCTGTGACGCCGTCGCATGCGGACAAGTCATTAGGCCCACACGTCACCGCACTTGTATCCTCATGGGAGACAACTAGGTCAGTCGCTAGTCCTTGTCTCAACACCTTGGAATTTCAACCCTCTCGTTCGGATGTCCAAACAACCCGCTATCAATCAATTCGCTAAAGAACGCAATCACCACGTGGAACTCTATCGGACCCTTCACATCCAATCCGTTTTCGCCCTAAGCACCTAGCCTTTTCCGTATTATTCCACGAAAACTTGGTCGTCGCGAGTTTTGGTGTGCATCTACGACATCTACGACGGACACGCAATCACTCCCCCCAGTTGGCTGCTGCGCCTGATTCCCAATATCCCGCTTCGGTTATTGTACTCATATTCCAAGAAAAGAGAAGCTTCCTAACGTCTCTCGGTCTGCCCGGAACACCGAATGCCAATGTCCTTTAGGGCGTGCCGCGCAATCTTGGGTGAGGGAAAAACTACTTCTCACGATCGCCAACGAGGCTGGCGGGTGCATCATCCCTGCACTGCTGGCTGTGGAGGGAACCTCACCTATTCGCCATTCTCGCGAACGTTCCTTAAAACGTTAGCCGATCAAAGAGAGAGAAAGAGACGGGGCGAAAAACCGCTTACCGAAGTGACGTGTACCAAGGGTCTCGGCGCAGCGCTAGGCGTGAAACAACGTCGATGAAGCTTTGCCGCAGTGGCCTCACGTTCCTGATGCCAGCATCTCAAGAAATCTAGTGGCGCACACAAGACCGCACGAACTAAAAAGCAACCAACAACCAACGCACAGATACCCTGCCTACTTGCGTTCCTCCTACCTTGCGTGCCAGCGAGGGTCAACACTTACTGCTACACCACCTGCACATCAGGGTCAACCTTAATGCTGAACAGACACCACGTGGTGACCCACCCAAGACGATGCGAGGGTCAAACCACTCGTCCACGCGTTTGGAGAGCAATTAAAGAGTAGACAAGGTTGGTTTTTTGTAGCCAAGGGTCAGTCAGTCCGGCTTTTTCATATGCACGCCCCTGAAAAGAGTGAGCTGTGGGGCTACCAAAATGGCCGCTCAAGTCTGTGCCTGGACTGCCTGGTATCCCATCGTCGGAGCGGTGAACTCGCCCTGTTACGCGCCGGTGGAAAGCGAAGAAATGGACGGAGACGCAATCTTGTCAGCCCAACAGCGGCCATCCAGAAGACAATACCGTTCTAACGGGAGTGAAGTAGGTCGTATTCGAATTAACATTTACCAAGTTACTGACATCCCGTTCAGCAAGAATAAGTCAGCAGATGAGGTGGACACCGGGGTATACGCCCTCGAGTCTGATGGCGTACAATATACACGTGTGCTAGGAAATCAATATGCTCCGTTTCTTTCTTTGTGTCGCGGGAGGAAGCTTACAAAAAAAAAAAAAAATGCTGCCATATCAAACCAGAACCCCTGGGTAGTTGGGCTTGTGGACGCGGCAACTGCAGGGTATTCAGCGACAATGCAGTGGTTCGCCGCCTGACATGCACTACGAAATGAGGCGACCAGAATCACAGCAATCAGGGTGATCATACTGTAGCTCCTCCGCCAACCACTACATCGACTGTAGAGGGAGGCGACATCCACAGCAACACAAACAATCAGGAGCGTGTTAAGGCGAAACAGAAACAAGAACGTTCTATCTTAGTGGTCGCTGGAGGGATCATGTCACATGCACATGGTACTACTGTAGAGGCAACACAAAAAAAAAGCGAGGAGCGAAACCTACAAAAGGTGCCACATTCGATCCCAGTTATCGGGTGCTAGGGTCTATCCACGCCAAAAACAACGTGCTTCGGTACCACGACGACATTGTATCATCCACACATCAGTCGAACAGGAATGGATTTAGGAGGTCCAAGAGCACAGCCCGGGTGTGATTTCAATGTGACGACAACAACAGCACGCATACCGAAACACCTTGATCTAACGTCTTCCTGCCTAACCGTGTGACCGGTCGACGGACAACGCGTCTCTTGAAATAAAACGTTGTCGCCGCTACTTCGTGTTTGACAGCTGTGCAACGTTATCAAGGGTGACGTCGAATATCTTGTCACGGCTCTTCATGTCTTGAGAGCCATGTATACAACGTGCTCAACCTTGCATGTCAAAACATCGTCGCGGCTACTTTCATGTTTTGAAAAGCTCAACAACGTAATGTCAAATAACATTGTCATAACTACTTCATGTTTTGAACGCTGTACAACAAAATGTCAAAAACATTGTCACAGCTACTTCCATGTATTGAGGGCTACCATCAAGGTTGATGTCAGGGTGAGCGGCTGTGCTCGCGAGCAATTCCGGACTTGTGATAGCACAACCATGAACACAACAGCTGGCAGGTAGGCACCGAGAGAATAACGGCAACGTCCTTGCTGCAGTGAAACTCCGGTAATTGCCCCGTCAACACAGGCGCCTGCGCCCCCACCTGTCCCTCTACAGCTGGACTATCGCACACCCGCTTCCACTCCCCGCTGCCGCCGGCGGCGCCCCTCCCCCTCCTCCGGTTCTTCAAGACCTTGAACCCAGCCAAGACGATGAGCGAAAACGCCGTCATGATCATGGCGATGTGGACACCGCCAAGGCGGCGGTGGTCGGAGGCGTCTTGCGAGAAAATTCCAGGAGGCATCCCCTTGACCGGGTAGCGGCCGTTGAACCGGTTGCACGCATCGATCACCTGTTCGACCGCAAAAGAAAGCGGAACTAATTAGTTGATAGGGCCGATTTCGCCGATCGGTTTGCGCTGTGGACCTTGTGGTGTATTGCTATTTAACATCGACCTCGCCGACTGGGGGAACAAAAAGAATGCAATTCGAAACGGGATAGAATAAAACGAGAAGTCAGCGATGCATTGTCGCAAACAGCACTGGGTCCAACACAAAATAGAGTCCGCGTGACGCCACGCTTCGGAACAGCCAACAATCGTCCAAGCATAGTACCGTGTCACTGATGTGAACACAATTGATGCATTATCGCCGCAGACCATGGCAGGCGGTAGCCTACATACATGCGACCATTGTAGCCTATACCAGGTGCGTGTCAAGCGTTCATTGCGGGAAGCCGTCGTGTACATACTGCATAAGGTTGGGGTGGGCTTACGTCTTCGTTGAGCTCCAGGTTGTCGACGTGGTAAGGGAAGTAGCCCTTGTCCGTGGCGGCCAGGTAGTCCCATCGCACCTGAGCACAAACAAAACACGCGTTCATCACCAAAAAAGGAAAGGTTTTTGTCACAAAAAAAAGGGGGATTCGTCACGACACGCCCGCATCAGGAAGAAAAAATAAAACAGGATGAAGAAAAACGTTCCACGCAGACGTACAAGGGAACAAGCTGACAAGCTGATTCACAAGGAAACACCAAGTACTGTAGCATTGCTCCACACAAACGCACGAGGGCTGAAACTGAAAGTTGTTGTTGTTTGTTGTTTTTCTTCACATAAACTCGTTTCAGTTGCTAATCCCAAAATCTAGCCAAGACTCGGTCCGTGGTCACAAAAATGCTAGAGCCATCAGAAGATCTGAAGAACACACACACTATTAGCAAGGCAAGGGTACGCAAGCCTGAGGAGGTACACCTGCAATCCCTGCAGCACGCTTGCGTGCTCACAACTGAACTACACGCCCACACACTACAAATCGACTACAGCAGCGTNGTTGCTAATCCCAAAATCTAGCAAAGACTCGGTCCGTGGTCACAAAAATGCTAGAGCCATCAGAAGATCTGAAGAACACACACACTATTAGCAAGGCAAGGGTACGCAAGCCTGAGGAGGTACACCTGCAATCCCTGCAGCACGCTTGCGTGCTCACAACTGAACTACACGCCCACACACTACAAATCGACTACAGCAGCGTCATCACCCCCCTTGTCCCGCATATAACCAAAATGAATGTTTGTCGACTACAGCGTGCTGCTGTCTGAAGTGCTGTCTTTACAATAATAACACCATGGTGCATGGTACACAAGCTCGGGGCATGGAGCTGCTGTCTGAAGTGCTGTCAGAATGAGCCCGTTGACATACAATGAAGAAGAACGCCCAACCAAAGCCATCATTGCAATTGACAATCACCCGAATCTATCCAGATCATCTGTGTTAGGCACAGCAGTGAAAACAACGACACTGACTAGGAATCGTTCCACATTGAAGGGGTTTTCCACGATGCTGGTACACAACTAAGGCACCCGGGTTATCCGCGCCACCTCCGCCGCGTCTCTCTACAAAACCAGTGACGCCACCACACACACCCAACACCGGTATTCAGGAAAAAAACGGAAAAATGGTTGACAATACAAGAGATGTTTGTCCGTGCGCCACGGTTCGATGCCGTCCGCCTGCTCCGGTTCCGCTGCTCCGGTGCCGCTGCTCCGGTGCCGCTGTGGCCAGTCCTAGCACTACCAAACTCGACCCGCTCCGCTTCGTACACGCTCTCGTTGCTGTCCTTCCCAGTCGGTTCCTCGCTTTCTCCCTCGTCGCACTTAGGGTTCTCGTTCTGAAGATTCTCGCGCCGAAGGGTCAACCAGCCCAATCAGCTCGCTGTCCCCTCCTCCTTTGACGGCAAAACCAGGTTACTGAGACAGTACAGCTCCCTCTAGCAAACCTAGGGCCGTGTACATAGTGCCCGTCCACCTTTCTGATGACGTCTGCCTCCGCGCACAAAGATGGGATGGGCATTGCTGACTACACCGACGGCCTGGAGGCCCGCGCATCTGCACCTTTGTACCTGACGCACCAGTGCCGACCCAACTCCACCACTACGCACGCCTCGCGGCGGGTGCGCCGCAGCAAGAAGGTATCGGTCCCCTGAGGGTGAGTCTAGCCCTGCTCGCTAGAAAGACCCCCCCCTCGCGGTCATGCCTACGCAAAACCTTGCCGAGGCAGCGAGGGGAAGAGAGGACGTACATGCTCTCCAAAAGGAAAGAACTGGCACTATTGAATACAGAACGCGCCACCACTTGTAAATTCGATTCTTTTCCTGAGGCTCGATGGCTCTCTGGGGGTAGTCCAACATCTTGACAACCTATTCTTACTATCATGTTCTTCCGTTGGTCTCACTTTTGGCCTGAAATTCTGAACTGCCAGGTTCCAAATTTAGTGGTACATAACACATTTTCTAGTCTTCATACCACTAATTTACTACAGTGGCGTTGAGGACATGGCATGTGTGGATACCTCAAGCTCGGTCTTGAAGTTCCAGAAGAACCAACCGTGTCCGGCCTCGAAAGCATGCAGTTTCGCGTACGCGAGGCCCTGCAATTACGACAAGGCGGGGGGGGGGCAGGGTTCCACGAGGAGCAAACTTGGGTGGAACCAAATAGCGAAGGAGAGAGACAACGACAGAGACAGAGAGCATCAGTAACTGCGGATTTTCTTCCACTGTGCAGCGACACTAACCAAAAAAACAGATTTGTGCGCACCTATTTGCTTGTCGACAACTACTCTTCCAGGAGCGTGCGCAACTAGGTGTTAACGAACAACTAGGCAGTAGTTGTCTGGCAAATAACCAACATAGTTATCAGTGAACGTTTGTCCAGGGTGTGGACAATATATACATGCAAGACAACATGTGCCTACAGCCAGCATATACCCACCGTCATGAAGTCGTCCTCAGCGTGCCAAGCGGCGTCGATCGGGCACTTTCCGAAGCTCGGCGTGCTAGACCCGGTGCCGAAGGGGCCTGCCGCACACAAGGAGATCAAAGAACACCACCAACGGAACTCGGCGATCACATACACGCACACATGGAACAGAACGCAGCAAACTTCACACAAACACACACATGCTGTTGCTACCGTTTCTGTCTTTGATCCGGATAATAGATTAGCCTCCCCCATTCCGCCCCCTCACGGGGTCCCAGTCAACGACATATGGAAATGTTTTGAAACTGACGTCCTTTCGTTGTTCTTTTCATTGGTCAGCCGGTGAGCGTGGTCGATACTATAGATAAATACACACACATGGGACGGAGTATTCACGGAACGCAGTAACCTCCGCAAACACACGGAGCGGAGCACTCACCACATGGTACCAACTGGACGAAACGTTTCGAACGCCCACTTGCAAGCGCGTTGAGACTTACCCAAACCCCGTGTCTTGATAGTTTTACTTCGCGTCATATGCACCATTAGGTTGTGTAACGTCCGATGTGTGCAAGGACACTCATTTCTGTGGCTATTCCTACCATGTGAAAACAAAGATGAAACGACAAAAAAACTATATATCAAGGCGTGTTACACAACTGCCGTACGTTGCTCGGAGAACAGAGCAGAACCACATGTGGTCACAAAACTCCATGCCATGGACTCATCGCAATCGTATCGTAGGCACTTGTCTGTGGATAGAAGTTATGGTATGTATATACACACACTCATCGACGGGAGGTATGTTGGGGTTTGTTGAGTTGTCCTGCACTTGTGTGTGTGGATGGTAACGGGGTATTTTGTTTTGCGGCATATAAGAACGAAGCACGCAAACACAAAACACATTGAAGGGCATATATTCACTCACCGACGGGAGGCACGTTAGGGTTGACCGGGGCTCCGGGCTGTTCACCTCCCATGTACGGCAAGGGGCAGCGTACCATCCTGCACGTAGTCTGGTTGTGACACATAAACAGCGCCAAGCAACGCGCGAGCGGGGAAAAGATCGACCACCGCAAAACGAAAGTGACGGTTTCACGGGATGGCACGTATTTTTGCGGCGAGTTTGAAGCGATTCGCGTGTCGTCATCAAGACCATCATGCACGATTGCATGCTGGGGGGACGAAGGACTAAGGCCGGCAAGGGGAGGCAAAAACATCGGCGTAACGAGACGCGGGATGTATGTTCCCTAAGCACATGCCTCGCTTGGACAAGCTTCACTGCTAGCAATACACTTACGATACGTGAACGATTCAAACTTCCCTCGCAAGGACAAAAAATACCCCTGACGAAGATGTGGACACGCGGACACGACGCGTTGGATACTCCCCGTGCTATCTGTTTCTGTTGTGTGTTTTACCTGTGGGAAGCCCGGCAAGTTATCCTGGAAGCCGTTGAGCCACATAGCACAATTATCCGTCGCCAGCGACCACTCTCCGACTACGCAGACAGCATTGAAGCATCCGGTCAAGCAGCAGCAGCAGCAGCAGCAGCAGCAGCAGCAGCAGAAGTATCCACAGGAGCAACCGGCGGTTGTATTAGAAGCAGTAGACTAATTGTAGTGCGCAACGATATAAACACACAAAAAAAAAGCGGCCCCGTAGATGCAAAGGACGGGTTACCACGAGCAGCTATGTACCGTTATAGTCGGAGAGTTGGCACCGGGTGCGATCGTTTTTTTTTTTTCTCGGGTTATTTATCGCACCCCGGTGCCATCTCTCCGACCCTGGTGCGGAAATGTAATTAAATCACTTCGTTTAGAATATGCAAGGCACCCCGGGGCGATCTCTCCGACCGGTGCCATCCCCAATCAATTACATACAGGTGTTGTATGCACGCACCCCGGTGGCATCTCCCCGACCGGTGCAATAGTATTGATTGGTATCAGTGTAGGAAACAAACACACACGGTCTTCTTCACACGCTAGTTGACAATGCTATTGATCGATAGGCACCATTGTTGCCGGTTGGAAGCACACCGGAAACGGTAACGTAGGCTCGCACGCAACAGCATTTCATGCAGCGAGTGGTCTTGTGTTTGATGCGAGTCTGGCCATGGCGTGACAACAAACGATGTCGTTTTCATCTGAATTGGTACCAGTACACACGGTATCAATTGCTTGTTCCCGCTTTCGTTTCGGTCTTCTACGGATACCAGTACGTACGAAGAAGTACAATAGTTTCGGGTTGTGTAACGTGGGGTAGGGTGCGGCTTGTACGTTGTGTGTTTGGTTGAGTGTAGGGTCAGCAACTTCCAACCAAATAAAAAATTAAAACAACTGGCATCTCGCGTGAACCGCGACCATCTAATCGTACGCAAAGGCGTGGCGCTCCGCTGATACCGTCCCCAAGTGTACAAGGTACGCACATGTACCTCATTCCGGCCGCTGAAAAGGAGCTCAATCTTGGGATTTGGGGATCGGTGAGATCGCACCCGGTGCGTCAATCAATTTACATGTATTTTTTGTCGTTTTTTTTTTTTTTTATCGCAACCCAGTGCCATCTCTCCGACCGGTGCCAATTCTCCGACTACTACGGTAGACGACCAAGCCACAAACAAGAACACACCAGCAGTCAACGCCAATCAGCTCAGCCAACGATAGCTCTTCGTCTTGGTAGAAAATGAATGACGCTTGAAAGGAAACATCCCGCCCATCCGACACACGACCCGACAAGCCTTTTTAGCATCCAGCCGCAGCACCAGTCAAATTCGGCCATACCGCGGTAGGAGTGGGCCAAGGACGAACTACTCCAGCGGATACCACGTCTAGAACGAAAAAATACAAAACGCCGACTCTTGTCACAGGTATCCAGACCAGACCAGACCAGACCAGACCTGTTACTAATAAACCCATCCTAACGAGGCTACATGAGGTGATCAACATACGTCTACTAGACACGAAACAAATACCGTTTTACGTCCCACAAAAGGCTGCGTGGCGACTAATGCTAGGCGAAGATTCCCGTGCGGCTCGTCCTACCTAGGCACGTAGGAGACAGCAGCAGAAGCAAAGGATTTACCAATTCAAGGCAAAGGCTACCGTACACGTAAGGTAAGGGTCCGGTCACTCACTGACAACGGGCATGCCCTTCTCCTCCATGGCCACGATGTTGTTCTTCGCGTCGCAAGCGTTGGCGAGGTACCCCGCTTGAGGCCCCGGCGGCAACCAAGCCTGCATCAAACCGTTCGACGGCACGTGTTCGAGCTCATCATCAGATAGAAGCATATAACAACCAAGTATATATCAACCAACACAACAATGCATGCCGCCCGGGTGCTGCTAACCGCGGGGAGACCGTCCGTTTCCAAAGGCTAGCGTCCTCGCCGCCAATGCGAATACAGTACCCACATGGGGTGCATTGCATGTGGTGACCCAAACATCGGTCGGGCGGCGGCACACCGAACCACATCAGGTACCACACCACGCGAGGCACACGACGGCGAGAATGACTTGGTAACTTTGAAATGACACCAAATAAGGCGAGGCATATACATGCACAACCAGTGCAAGATGTGGGTGGGTCTCGAGCTTGGCTCACGTCGTTTCGACGCCGACTCACAGCACAAGCAAAACACAACACCTGGCGCACGACACGCCGGCGCAAGTAGAGTCCGAGCTGGACAATGGCAACAACCCGCACGAGCTAAACATGCGAGGGAACAGGGCATGACGTCATAACCTCAACATCGAAAACCCACCAACCGACCAATGGGCGAGAGCCAAGATCGCACGAAACTCCAATTCAAGAAGGCCACTGCTGCCGAACTTATCCCAAGTCACGCTCTTGTCAAGCTTGCAAGGAGAGCGACTCGAGCCGTCACACAAAGCGGTAGCCGCTGGACAGGCCACGGCGGTCCTCAGAAACCGCCAACAGTACGAAACATCAGCGCTCTACCCGACAGTGCACAGCAGACAAACTCGAGGCATCGGCACGGCGTGTGTGTGTGCGTGTGTGTGTGAGAGAGAGGGCATTAAAACTACCGGTACATGATACCTGATAGATGTGGGTGTCTAGGCAAATGGTGGGGCAGTTGTGTGACGTAATAAAAACTACCTGGTACCTGGTACATGTTGTGTGGTATATGTTACCTGGAGTATGTTACCTGGTATATGTGGGTGTCTAGGCCAATGGTGGGGCAGTTCTTCATGAAGTCTCCCCAAGTGTTGACGTCGAAGTTGAACGAGTCGTGCATGAGGAACAGCCAGTGGGGGGCCTGCTCCCTCACGATGTGGTAACCGTCCCAGTAGAAGTCCTGGAACCCCAGCACCACGCAAACGACGAAAGAGCACCAGCACAGCACAGGCACCGCTAGTGTGTTCGGCTCTTCCCGGAAGGCTAATGTGTGGTACACCTTCTTATAGAAGTCATGCCACCGCAAACAACGGGTTACCGTAGGTGAACACGCTTTGTCCCACCCCTGGACCAATTTTCAAAGCTCGACTTTACTTCCAAACAGCAGAAACAGTGACGATGGTGCCGAGAACCGCGGCGTTGGAACTGTCTCGTCGAGAGATCCCCCAAACGAATAGCAATACACAATCGATACATTAATGCCATACATATATACGTACATACATACATATATACATCTCGATTGATATATTCTTGCTGTTCCGCGTGGAGGCATCGAGTTTCGAGAACCTGTCAAGAGGGGGTGCTATATTACATCATACATTGTTCAAATGCTGTCGCATTGTGTTGAATTGACAAGTTTTGTGGCAAATCGATAAATCAATTCAACGAGAGGTTTGTTGCTGTCGTTGTTACTCTGTTCACATCGAAAACCGTTCCGGTCTCTGTGCCCATTGGCTTCAAGCAAGTATTTCCATGGGGGCACGCGTAACCCAATAGCTAGCACGAGAGCCGAGAAAGAGCCGGGGGCCTCACCTTAAGCCAGTCGATGGGGGTAAACTGCCAGGGCTCGTTGACCGGCTGAAGGCCCATCACCGCCGTCTCGTTGGCGTAGAGGTCAACCATCGTCTGGATCACCTTAAGCGTGAACTCGATCTGGACACCGGCGGGTGGGAGATGTTACATCACGGCGTTGGGATTGGGGCTCTGGGGCAATAGGGTCATCCGCACCGCGAACGTGTAAAAAGTGTGAGTCTACGGAAGACCCGAACCAAGCCGCGCAAAAGAGGCAAAATGGTAGGGAAGATTTTTTGACGACCTGACTTCCAGTGAAGGCAGAGTCAAGTGCCCGGCGTCTGCTCCTTTCCGACTCCGCTCGCACAAGTTCTCGTCGACGTATCTACGGATGAAAGGAGATGAGAGAAGACGGATACCTCGCTGTCCTGGGCGGCTATACCACAAGACAACACGTCACCCCGTGGCATGACATAAAAAAACCGCGTGTGGAACTGCGACCATGGGAAACCGACACTGCAATCTTGTGCTGTCGGAGCGCCACTGCCGTAAGAGATCTGTGACACACTAAGTGCCGGTGGAGGGGCGCACCGACTATCAGGTAGCACAACTGCCCACCCCCTCCACGCCCTCAAACAAAACGACACGGTATTCGTGCTGATATCCCTTTGAGCAGGTGTGTTTCCACCCTGCTGGAATACCTACGGAAGTGTCACGGCCCTTGCTTGTAGAATAACCTCCCACCACAATCTTGGGTTTCGAACGGACTCTGCTTTGGAGCTACTAAAGTAGCGCGCATACTACCCTTACCCTTCCCGTACACCCGTTTTTGCTGCTCCCGCCACTGCGGTGGAATATTGTCAGGATTCCTCAAACATGGGCTCTCAACGTCAACACCGGCGCTACCGCGAACCCCGCCCTCTCCCTGCCGGCGCTCCCATCTACGCGTACGGAACTCCTCAAAACCATCCTCTCCTCTCCTCTCCTCTCCTCACCGCAGACTCGTTCTTGGAAGTGTATTCCCCCGCCGCTCCGTCCCACTCTCCCATCCATCGGGCCGCTCTGTACGGCCAGTGCACGAAAGTCGCCAGTCCCGACACGGCATTGCCCGAGTACGTCGTCCACTCGATGTCCATCGCCTGTTTTTTCGGCCAACAAGGGGGTGACGCGGAATCGAGAGTGAGACGGCAGGAGGGGGTCAGGAGAGCGAAAAATGCCCAGAAAGAGCCGGGCCACTCGGTGGCCCACCCCTTGTTTGGAAATGAACGCCCAGGTAGGTTAGAACGGTGGTGAGTGGTGCACATCGAGGAGGCCACGGCAATATGCTTAGAGAGGGAGGGCGCAAGTGTGAGGGGGCTAAACAGCTACTTTACGAGACGAGTACACCATAGCCGCATCGCTTGTTATGGTGGCTGCGCGAGACGGGATTCGCCCAGGCCCCAATGACAAAATTTAGAGGGTAAAAAACTACTCTTGTCGGTACAACCGCGAAATAAGCTATACGGACAAAGTTGGAAGTCACCAGAAAATCCACAGGAAATCAAGCTACGGCGGACAGGGACAACAACAACAAAACTTCGCTGCTGTGCCCTTTTCTGCTGTGCCCTTCTGGAAGAGGAACACTGGTTCGATTTGAAACGCCTCCTTCGAACAGTACGATAAAGACAACGACGACGACGACGACGACAACTAAGACAACAAACAACGTCCTATTGTAGCTACCTGTCCTGAGTTGTCGAAACCGTTCTGGCTGTTGGCGATGGCGTGAATATCCAGCAGGACCCGGATGCCGTACCTGACAAGTCAAGTGGCACGCCAGATGGCGAAAGGTACCCCCGACAGGTTGGCGGCCAGTCAGTCGCGCTGTCGCGTAGTAGTGACATCGATGGAAGCATACCCACATGAAGCCTTGGGTGAGACCACGGACGGCACAAGTGAGAAAGGCCACGAGCTATGCATGCATGCTTCAATGTGGGAATAGACACCAGCTATGCATACCATCGTTTGTCAAGAACAAGACTAACGACCACAACAACAGAAATACGCCACAAACTAGTTTTTGCCACGGCCATCGTGAACACCACCAACGTCAACGCTTAAGACGCATGTAACGAAGAAACTAACAGCGTGTGTGTTTATTGCCACCGTTTAAACAATATTCATTTTTTTGCTGTGGGGAGGACATACCATCTCCACCATCATCGCCAACGACAACGGAACAAGAAAAAAAAACACCTTCGGCAGAGGTCGAACAGCCGGTCCACTTCCTCCAGCGCCCCGTCGGTGCACCCAACGTAAGGCCCGTAGGGCTGGTACATCCAGTCCCCAACCGGGAGGCGGATAGTGTTAACGCCAACCGTCGCCAGCTGTGCGATGTCCTCCTCGGTGACCCACGTCTGCCAGTGCCTCTTGAGCTGCTTCTTGCCCTGCGGAATGAAACACAATGGAAATAAAATCGCAGCGAAAGAACCACATGAATATTACAATAAAAACATCATGCGGGGTCTCTCCAGTGTGTCTCCTCCCCCCCCCCGCCCGGACGATAGTAGAAAACAAAGACCATGTTGTAGTGCATATTGCGGGGCCTCTGTGTGAGGTGGGTATTGCAAAGCTTCGAACATTTTACAACGAGGGCGCTACTGGACGACATCGTCTTGTGGTACCTTCTTCATAATAGCCTCTGCTTTTGACAAATACGAACATGAAAATGAACATGTCGATAAATGTTTTTTCTGTCTTCAAAACAACTGGACGCCAACACAAGGCAACCCCGACATCGCGCAACGCAAACTGTCGAGATAACCAACCCACCTGGTGTGCCTTTTCCCTACCCGGTGATTGCGAAAGATGAATTGAACCAACACCCGTTGAGATTGCGTACGCAAGTTCTACGCAAAGGGCCACGGGCGGCCTTTCTTCGCCCTTTCTACCCTAAGGAGTTCGACTTACTTTGTTGGGAAAACGTCTACAGCACCTCCTTTGCCAAAATAATCATGACTGCGTGCATACCGTCGTTCAAACAAGCCATATGAAGTTCACAGTAGTTGGAGACTGCACACTAACTGATAGCATCAAAATGTTGTGTTGGTGTTGTGTTATATCTCACCTCCTCCGGGCCTAGCGCCTGGCAGAACGTGTACATGTCCATCCCGATCTGACTAGAACCTTCTCCTTGTGACGTCACCTCCTGCCACCATCCACCACCAACACACGAACCGGAGCAAGCGAAGCAGGCAACAAACGAACATGGCGCATCAGTGCATCGATAACGAGAGGCCATTCCTTCCCCGTGCGTCCTGAGACAAGCCGGCATAAATGTTGCTTCGCTACCCACGACCATCTGTACCGCGTCAACAGGCGGGTAGCACAGATAGCGCCCGCGCTAAAAACTGAAGAACCTCTATAATAGTTTTGACCGAGGCCGGGGTTCTCATTTTTTTCCTAGTTCCTCTGTGCTACAAATGGCCGTCGTATAGGCTTCCGTGTTCATACAGAATGTGTTCGATACAACAATGTTGAGCATGTAGCTCTTCAAATGCCAAGGTCTTCAGCGCGGGCACTATCTGTGCACTGCTGTGCACTGCTGGTTTGCCGCAAAACGCGCCACCTGAGATCGAATCGAATCGACCACCAGTACGGGCCGGGCCAAACCGACTCCAACGAGATGGCGCATCAGCGGTAGTATCGGTCTGCTCGGTGCCGGAGTGTTAGTCATGACATTCTGTGATGGAGCCTGCGGTGCGTGCTGTTTGTAACCAAAACCTAGACTGCCGGACGGCAGTCAAATGAGTCAATGGGTTTAAATCGCGTTCTAGCACTCGTCGTCTCTTATCAGGTAGAGACGGAGATAGAACAAAGGGGGTGGCATAGGGCTACTGTATGTACCTCCACAACACAGGCAGCCGGTCAAGTCACTCCGCACGTACACACATGAAACCGACTTTGCTGGAGATATCATACCTTTCCGAGAAACTGGAAGAACATGGAAGGCGTGATCCAGGGCTCCAGCACCATCCACGACCCAAGGTTAACCCCTCGAAGGTGGTACCCGTTGGCCGCTTTGATGTCCACATCCTGGCCGAGTACCGAACAATAAGCAATTGTTCAAGGGAGGCGGGAGACGCCAATGAGATGCTCTTGACGGCGCAATTGGTCGTCGGATTCACTGCTGCTTTGCTTCCAACGTCGCAGTAGCAGGCAAGAAGGGGGCTATGGAGAAGCAGCCCTCCTACTGCTGTAAGGACCTTTCGCATTTCTAACTAGTGTTTTGGTAAATTGCGCACGCACATCCTCCAACTTTTACCGGCAGCTGCCACGCTTTCATCGCGAACAGCACCGAATTTGTTCAGCGTCTTCGGGGCGACCCCTCGCCCCCAGCCTTACTATGAAGACGAGGACGCTGATCGGCCGACAGTACTGCAGACGGTCAAGTCCGGAGATAGACCAATCGTCACAAAAAGATCTCTACTCAACAGTAGTACATGTGGTAGTACTGTTTGACAATTTGTCAGTCCCTGGGCAACAAAGCGCATGCGCTGCTTTTCAAAACAGAAACAGCTCTGATTTTTTGTTTGTTT
Organism: Ectocarpus sp. CCAP 1310/34; assembly: GCA_902602495.3. Lineage (NCBI taxonomy): Eukaryota > Phaeophyceae > Ectocarpales > Ectocarpaceae > Ectocarpus > Ectocarpus sp. CCAP 1310/34. Next base: position 78,657 of record CACKRE030004621.1, on the reverse strand, counting down.
TGCCTTCAGACAAATGCAGATGTACCTCAGAAAACTTTCACTTAATGTTTCATTGTTGTTGTTGTTGTTGACTTCACATTAAACCGTATGCCAGTTGCTAAATGCCAAAATCTAGCAAAGACTCTCAGCCCGTGGTCACGAGAGTGCTGGAGCCATCTGAGGATTTAAAGAACACGCACACGTAGCAAGAAAAAGGTGTACAAGAGCCCGAAGAGGTACTACTACACCTATATATAATCCCTGCAGCACCGTACGCGTGCCCAAAACTGAACTACACGTCCGTCTCACCGTTCGACTACAGCAACATCACCCCCTACCTGTCCCACTCTGTACCAAAACGAATGATTGCCGACTACAGCATACTTGCTGTCTGAAGTGCTGTCTGTACAAAAACACCATGGTAGGCATGGAACAAGAAGCTGGCGGGGCACAAAGCTGCTGTCTGAAGTGCTGTCAGAATGTGTCTGCGGACGTACAGTGAAAAAGAACAACCAACCAAAGCCATGATTGCAATGGACAATCACCCGAACCTCTCCCGATCGTCTGTGTTAGGCACGCAGTGAAAATATCGACAATAGCTAAGAATCGTTCCACATTTGAAGGGGTCTTCCACGATCAGGCACATAACCAAGGCACCCGGGTTAGCCACGCCATCTCTGACGGGTCTCTCTACAAAACCAGTGACGACGTCATCACATAGAACCAACACCGAAAATCAGGAAAAAAACGAGAAAAATTGACAACACAGATCAGATATAAATGTTTGTCCGTGCGCCACGGGTCGATGTCGCCCGCATGCTCCGGTGCCGCTGCTCCGTCCGGCGCCGCTGTAGTCAGCCCGAGCATAACGCCACTCGACCTGCTCCGTCCGTACACGCTCTCGTTGCTGTCCTTCCCAGTCGGTTCCTCGCTTTCTCCCTCGTTGCACTCAAGGTTCTTGGTCTGAAAAATAAAAATTCTCGCGCCGAAGGGGTCAACCAGCCCAGTTCAGCTCGTCGCCACCTGCTCCCTCCTCCTTTGATGGCGAAGCCAGGTTACTGAGGCAATGCAGCGCCCTCTAGCCAACCTAGGGCCGTGTACATAGTTCCCGTCCACCTTCTGACGGTGTCTGCCTCCGCGCACAAAAAATGAGATGGGCATCGCTGCCTACGCCGACGGCCAGAGGCCCGCGCATCTACATTTTTTCGCCTGACCCCATCAGTGCCGACCCAACTACACCACCACGCGCATGCCTCGCGGCCGATATGCGCAGCAGCAAGAAGGTTTCGGTCATCCCTTGAGGGTGAGTCTAGCCCTGCTCGCCAGAAAGACCCCCCCCTTCACTACAACCCATTTTCATACTCTACATGAAAATTAAACCAATTCGAAGTACAACAACATACTCCATTTTTTTTTTTCTAATGTCACCTACATCGTAAAAATATCTCCTCTTCAATTTGAAATAAAACCTATGACAATCCTCTTGGTATCCTACATGCGTTCGTAAGCTTGCTAAAATACTACTGCGTTGAAATTACGGTATCCCACCAACCATCGCTCGCTTGGTGTAGCGAGACGCTGCCATTGCAATGTGCGTAGCTGGCCTGCTGTCCGTGGGCTCGCCGCGTACGTTGCGTTGCGGGTGCCAGGTTATGATCGACTTGCTGGTGTGCATTTTGTTCCGAAACCTACGCTACGGCACGCTTGAAGAAGTTCATGCGTTGTGGCAGCTGCAGCAGCAGCAGTAGCAGCAGCAGTACTGCAAAGATAGAGTGCACGCATCCATGATTGGATTACGCATGATGATCGACCTGTGCCTGCTGCTCTGTGCAGCTCTTTTCTTGTCTCTCCAACTGCCCCCCTCTCTGAGATCAATGACGCGCCTATTCGGCTGCTTTCGATGCAACCTCCACTAATCACAGATCAAAAGCACGCATAGCAGAGACGGTGGCACGCGACTCTCATCGCTATCCAGCCCAGTGCACGCTTTTCGCACATGGATCCATCCATACCTCGCTGGCCTCGCATTGCCATTTGGCGTTGATAGAGACAGGCTCGTTCCTGCCGTCGTCCTGTAGCCTGCGGCTGCTGCTGTGAAGGTTGACCTTAGAGTTCATGTGGCCCAACGCCGGGCCAATTAGAGCACAAAGCCCCAAGGCCGCTACGTGCGAGCATCTTGGCGTCATCTGGGTGACCCGGCCTGCTACAGCAGCAACAGCTGTAGGCACACAGGTGCCAGGTGGGTGTGTGGTCTTTCGATTTGCTTCTTGGCGTTGGCTGTTGGGGGCATCGTCATCGGTGGGATATGAATTTTCAAAAGTTACAGATGTTGATGTTCTTGTCTGGGTGCCCCCCGCTTGCTTCTCCACCGTCGGCGGTCGGCAGAGCGGAAGGAGATAAGTCTGGTTAGGTCAGCTTGTACGACACTCCACTCCACGCAAACCTCGTCACGCTGTGCCCGCCGACAGCATTCGCTTCTTTCAAGCCAGGCAGCCGGAGACAGCCCAAATCTCCGCCAAAAAACGTGTCTGAGATATAGCACAGCAGTCGACCACTACCACGACGAAGCCGCGATGAGAGCCGCGCATCGCTTGACCACGTGCCTAGCAGCAGCACTGCTTCTGGCTTCAACCGCCAACGGCAGCGTCGAAGTGCCCCGAAGACCAACACCAGACAAAGGAGCAAAGGGCTTGGCCGAAAAGCGCACCCCACGGGGAAGAACACGCAACAACGACGGCGTTCAAATCACGACCGGCGGCGGCGGCGGCGGCAACGCTTGTGCGGTGGACGGCTGCCGCGGCCAGGATGCTTCCGCAGCAGGTGCAACAGGCCACGACGTTGGTGACATGGCTGGGAGCTACGCCGAGAGCGAAGCTGACGGTAGTGGTGGGGTGGGTATTGCAAGACCGGTGGAGGTGAGGGTATGATGCCTTTGCGTAAGGTGTTTTGTGTGTGTAAGTTGACGTGTCATGTAATGAACGGCAACCAGGCACCGCCGCTGGGTGCTGGTCAGAACGAAGCAAATAGATCGCCGCTGCGCACCTCATGTTTGCGCGCGCATGGTCTTGAGACCCGCAACGCCGCCAGTGCAAGCCTTCGGACAATGGATGCCCGCTCTGTTGACTCCTATGGGCGGTGATGTGGGTGGTTTGATGACACGCTGGTGCCCAAAAACCGCTTGCCCGCCCCTCTCTCGAACACGTGTTTTGGATATGGTGCGCTGGTAACGGTCGAATCATGATCATCATGTCTAGTTTTTGTGCACCTCGAGCTGTTGGCGCTGTCATCGAAACAGCGGGGGGCAGGTTAGAGATGAGAAGCTGCCAATCGAGTCAGGTGTGCGTCATATTCCACGTTTCAAGCTTGTCTACTGGTGTTGAATACTGCACGCTTTTAATGCCCCGCCCTTTGGTCTCTATCGAAGGTCGATGGTGAATGATCGTCGTGTCCCTGTAAACTCCGGGCGAATCGGGCACACCGCGAAACAGCCCGGGACCCACGGCCAAACAGCCCGTGTGTGTATCGCTTACAGACGCTCACCGACACAGCGTGCGCAAGCCGGCTTAGCCGTTACAGGAAGGGCTCGGAGCGAACTACTTTTGTTTGGTCTGGGGACTCGAGAAGCCCGTATACCTACTGTAAATGTTACGGGGTTTCAAACAAATCTACATATCTAGGCAAAGTAACCAATACTGTTGCCCCCTTTCGTCCGCTGGGTGGCCTCGTCGTTTCGTAGGTGCGGAGAGGTAACGCAGCGGCGACAGCGTCCTCCCACACAGGCTTTGGGCACCACCAACCTGTCACCCAACAGGAGAGAAAGCGATGGACTGAGCGACCAACAAGCTTGGCATCAGCAGGGATGTCGGCGCCATCGCCGACAGCAAAGCCTAGCGCGTGGACGGGCGGCAAGGCACAACCAGGGAAAGCTGGCGTGGCAACATCGGGGGTAAGGGCAGGGGTCAGGAGCAGGGGCGAGGAGGTAGGTGGGGGTGTGATCCGGCGGGAGGCCGAGGCGACAGCATCGTCACCATTATCATCACAGGCGACGGGCGCGGAGGTAAACGCCGTCCAGTCCGCATCACCGGCGGTGGCGATGACCGGCGAGACGTCCTTGGAGAGAGATGGAGGCGTTGTCGGGGTCGGGGGTGCCGTCGAGGTCGTATCCGCCGTCGGGGCGAAAGAGGCGGCGAGGGGCGTTCCTTTCGTGGAGCCGATCTGTCGGGCAGACCCGTCGCGCTTCGTGCTGTTCCCCATCAAGCACCCGGAACTGTGGGACATGTACAAGAAGGCCAAGGCTAGCTTCTGGACTGTCGAGGAGGTCGACCTCAGCCAGGTTTGCTTTGATGTGCTTGGTTGTTGATAGAGCCGCTCGAACCGAACGGTCTCGTGTGCCTGTGCCAAGGCCGCTGCATTTGTCAGCTCAAGGGCAGTTGTTCGCCAACAAGTTGGTCAATAACTTTGCGCCTCGCTCAGGTTTGTTTTGTCGTTGTGGGGTATTCGCGGCCTTATTGCACACATGTCCGCAACATTGGCCTACGCAGGCCAACGCAGAAAGGATAGAGGTGACGTATGTAGTGCTCATCCGCAGCGCGTGGCATGCAGGACAAGCTGGCCTCGGCCGGCGTTTCTTTTTACCAGGTGGTGGTGGTGGTGGTGATGGTGGTGGTGGCGCTGTAGTCTGGTCCATGTTTTCGTGCTCTGTTGTTTGGTGTTGTTACTGCTGGGGTGCTGCTGTTGCCAGTGCTGCTGCTACTGCTGCTGCGTTGATTGACGGTGTTGTTGTTGGAATGCTGTACTTGCAGGACTCTCGCGACTGGGAAGCGCTGACGGGCAACGAGCAGCACTTCATCAGCATGGTCTTGGCCTTCTTCGCCGCGAGCGATGGGATCGTCATGGAGAACCTGGTGAGTACCGTACTATGCCGAATCAATTCAAAGACCCCCGACTTGGGGGTGGTGTACACCAACACCATGATGTTGATAGTTGCGGCTCATATCAACGCGGCGTTTGTGAATGCTTCCACCCTCGTGTCTCTGTGGATTACGCTGATGCAACAGCCCTAGCACGGCATGCCAACTGCCGTGAGTGTTTATGATCCGTCCGTAGAGATACCGTGCCTACCCGTGAAGAATTTCCACATTCATACGTGGCTCGTATTTTCTTCGACTCGCGAATGGGCCAGTAACTGGCGCCACAAGCCGATTGGGGCCAGGAGCAAGACACGCGATCATCTCAAGCGTGTAGTCCACTGCGGTATGTATACGGTCTGTACAGCGGTGTTTGATGACGGTCACTTGATGTGCTCCTTCCTCTGATCGTCGCTGGATTGTCCATGCTGGGTCGTGCGCAGGTGGAGAGGTTCAGCCAAGAGGTGCAGCTCCCCGAGGCCCGATGTTTCTACGGCTTCCAGATCGCAATGGAGTCGATACACCAGGAGATGTAAGTCGCAAAGACAAAAACAAAAACAACAAACGTAGACACACAAAACGGCTGCCAAAGTGTCTTGTTGACCCTGTTACCCACGAGGGAAATACCACTGCGTGCTGCTCGGGAAATCGTGGAAAGCACAACTTTCGCTAATGCAATGGATTCATTGCTAATCCATCTTACTGTAGACTATTTTCTTCGATAAAGGTGGATTCATTGGGTCATACTGATGGAATTTTAAAAACGTGAAATGCTCCACCAACGTGTGCATGCAATAACATTTGCGGACAGCAACTGATGGCTTATGTGTAAGATCACGGGAAGTTGATGCAAGCACCAGTCGAATCTCGTCAAGTCGTTGCCAAGCACGAAGACCTTTCGACACAACAAGCAGTGCTTACGCAAAATCGCTCGGGGCTGTGGACTGGTTCGGGCACATTTCCCTACGAGAGGCTAACTTTCCCCGCCCTTAATCTTTGTGTGCAGAGCTTTGAAAAGATGTTTTCAGTTGGCATGTGTCCTGTAGACTAGGACGTGCCTCGTAGTCTAATACTCCCTCGTTGGATCTTTGCTGCGAACGCCGCCGGGCTGCTTTGTAGTTCGCGCCCTGCCTCCGCATACACACGACTCTCGACCCTATGAAAATCCAAGTGTCGACTCGACACCGCTCTCGCCTCTCTTTTGCCGCATGAATGACGGACGTGGATAACGGTTTCGGTTGCGGAAATCCGAAGGTACGCTCTGCTGCTGGACACGTACATCAAGGACAAGCAGGAGAGAGATCACCTCTTCAACGCCTACAACGACATCCCTTGCGTCAAGCAGAAAGGTCGGTCGGTCGGGGACTCGCTGTTGAATTTCGAACTTGACGACGGCACCGTATACTGCAACAGCTGCCCATATCAAAACACACTGTATGCATCAAGCACAGACACGCCTTCAGTGCCCTGAACAAACGTGGTTTGTTTTGAGACATGAAAGAAGCAGTGGTGTTCGAAGCGAGGCGGGTTTGATTTCGCCGGTCGCTCTCGTGTGTTTCATTCTCTACAACGCAATGCGTGTCCTGTGTAGTACATTGGATAGGCAGGCGTAAACGGGCGAAGAGTTGTGTTTATCACTCGACATATGGAAAAGGAAATGAGCGCTTCTTGCCACAGAGGTCCTCGATTTTGGCTTTCTGGTTGCGGCATTTTTGCGACGAAGCCGGTCACGTGAATCCCAGACTTAATCCCCGACAGTCCGCTTCAGTAATGATGTACTCTGTTTCGGAACTGTTTTTTTTCCCTCCGACTTACATATGCAACCACACGCGCATGCATCTGTCGGTCACTCTTTTGTCCTGTTGGTCTGTACGATGGAATCCGTGCAGCTGATTGGGCGATGAGGTGGATCGGCAGCGACGCCACTTTCGCCGAGAGGCTTGTCGCCTTCGCTGCTGTCGAGGTGAATTCTTTACGAAAGAGTGACGATGAATGCCCTGCGGTAGAGGCAATTGCTTTAAGAATAGATGGAGATGATTGCGCTGCGGCAGAGGTGTGTGCTCTAAGCAAGAGTGCGGTAGAGATAAGTGCTTTATGAAACAGTGAAGATGAAGATGACGGTGCATGCACCGTTGATCATGTTTCATTGGTTCGGAGAGGAGCGGGTCAACAATTTTCAGGGAATCTTGCATGGAATTATTGATCGTCGTTGATACAGTTCCCGGTTGTCGAAGAGTTGACGCGAGATGTTGAGTCTACTTCCGAAACCAGTCCCGATTAATCTTGGACGGGAGCTTTAGAACATACACCCGCCGCGAATAGTTGCCTCTCCGTCTTACATGTTTGTTGATCTCGGCGTTAAGCACTGAACGTTTTCTCTCTCAGGCCGATGTTATTTCCGGCCGTCGCTCCCCTCTTCCATCTGCCCCACTGGTAGCGTCTCGACGAAAAATGCTCCACTCCCGGGTGATGTATTCCTACGATGTTGCCGCGTCCCTGCCCCCCGAAAAAGATCTTTTTTGTGGATCCAACTCTTCTGGGAACAAGTTTTTATGTGATAGTACGCGATACGTTCCGGCAGCGATGATTGTTACACACCACATGTAGCGACTTCCGGTGTATCAGAAGCATATCTCAGTATTTTTGCGAGATCATCAACTTTTCTTAGCACAGTGCACGTACGCAAACGTCGCCCCCTCCACCTCCCCAGACACCGTCAGTTCTAACCCCCCCCAACCCCCCTTGCTTCCCTGTTGTTGCGTTTTCAGGGCGTCTTCTTCTCGGGAAGCTTTTGCGCGATCTTCTGGCTGAAGAAGCGTGGCCTCATGCCCGGCCTGACATTCTCTAACGAGATGATCTCGCGCGATGAGGGGCTGCACTGCGACTTCGCCTGCCAGCTCTTCGCCTCCCTCGAGAACAAACCAAGCCGGGAGACGGTCATGGCCATTGTGAGCGAGGCTGTGGAGGTCGAGAAGAGCTTCATCTGTGGGGTGAGATATGGGGAGGGAGTGGCACGATGGGGGCATGATTTATGGACGGGGGTCCTGGTGCGTCGTTTTTTGATGGGAGAGGCTGCTGAGTGGGGGGGAGTGGGGTGACACGATGGGAGCATGATTCCATGGGGGGGGGCTCCTGTTGTGTTGTGGTTGTAAAGGGAGGCTGCCAGGGCCGAGACGTAGGTCACGATTGCGCCGCTTTTCTGTCTTGAGCCAGAGTCCTCCGGTCGTCTTATCAAAACAAAGATCTCGCGTAAGCAAAGGCTTGGTAGCCCCGCGGCCCCTGCTTGTTGTGCCATCACAGCCGTCGGTCTTATGTTGCTGTTGCTCGGCTTCTCCCCCAACGGTAGCTGTCGTCGGTGTGTCACTGTTATCTTTTGCCTATCGTGCCTCCTCCTCTGACCCGTTGCACGTCTTTGTCGCTCGTCTTCCCCCATGGCATGGCGGCGGTGGTTACGTCATGCTTCTCGTCCGGTGGTATCGTCATTCTGGCTCGTGGTTTTCAACTTCGCGCCAGGCCCTTCCCTGCAGCCTAATCGGCATGAACGCGGGCGTGATGTCGCAGTACATCGAGTTCGTGGCAGACCGCCTGCTGGGGTCTCTCGGATACGGCAAGGTACAGTACACCGCGCATGATTGAAGTTGTGGTTTCTTGCCCTCCACTCAAGCTACTTTGCGCTTCCAATTTCTCACGTCGCCCATGTCTTTGTGTGCGTGCTTGTACGGAAGGGTGACGTGAGTTGCAGTATCGCACGAAACGTTTTTCGAGTTAACATGCCTCCGCTCTTTGCCAAAAAGAGGCCTCTTCGATATGGTTGTCGTGATTTCCACAACATCGAGCAGCAGCTGCACCCGGCATGCTGGCGGTGAATTTGCAACAAGTTTATCATTTTTCACGCACGTTCTGGAGACGCTGATTTGTTCCTCCGTGGGCCGCGGGATTTGTCGAAACGGAATGAATAACAAGAAGAAATTGATTGCCTCGCTTTCCCGCCATTGTCAGAGCTACGGGACGCAAAACCCGTTCGACTGGATGGACCTCATCAGCCTGCAGGGGAAGACTAATTTCTTCGAGAAGAGGGTGGGGGAGTACCAGAAGGCGGGAGTGATGGGGGGTAGCGGGGGGCCCGGGGAGGACAGACGTAACTTTCGATTGGACGCTGACTTTTAACTGGGGTGGGTTATTTTCTAGCGCTCTCTCTCTCTCCCTCTTGCACATACCAACTCGGTCATGCGTTGTCTCTGCCGAAAGCAGCGCTTGTATGCGCAGGTAGTTTAATCGTAGTTGGCTGTGGCGTTTGGCGAGCCGTTTTTAACGATCCATCCGTCTGCCACGGCTATTTAGCTAGGAGAACGGCGCTCTTGTGATGCTGTACATGTAGGGTTTTCGGGATGATGGTGGGTGAAGGTTACAACGAAAAACCTTCTCGTTCGTTTTTGTCTTTTTTAAACTCGTTTTTTTTACTTTTCAACTTTTTTTTTGCGGGGGAGGGGGGTTGTTACGAGGCTGCAGGGTATAGGACAATTGCGTGAAATTGTCAAGTTGACCTGCGGCTTTTCCGTTGGTTCCGCGGGTCTTCTGTTCGGAGGAGGAGGAGAAGGAGAGATTCAATGTTTTACAGACGACTTGGCACTGGTGGTACCACCCCAACCCGACCATTGGTCTTATCCCTGACTAGTTTTTTTTTTTTCATTTTGTAGCCTCGGTCCGGGAGTCGGTCGTGCTTCTTTGAAGCCACATGTCGAAGGGGGTGTCATATGGCAGAGGGTGTAGATGTTGTCATGGTAGCAGTCGTGGTGAGGCGCTTCCTATCCGCCCTCTTTTGCCGGTTGTTTTTTATGTGCGACGTAACCACACCGAATGCCGATCTTTGCTACACGTGAATAGGCGTTGTCCATGATGGTGCCCTCACCAGGTCCCATCCCACCCTGTAGATGCACACTATTGTGCAACAGCTGTTCGTTTTTACGTACGAGATTCTACGGGATCTCCGAACGACAGGAACGGGGCGGTAAGATCAAGATTCACGCCCTCGAAGTATCGTACCGGGTTTTGTATTCCCTTTTTCTCTTGTGAACTCGTGTTTCCGATATCCGTGTTTCTTGTTTCCCATGGTATGTATCAGTTAACCCAGACAGGCTCATGCTACAATGATGCCGTAGTTTAGCAAAATTCGGCGATGACAAGACATACGCGGTGTGTGGTTGTGCGTTGCCTCTTTTCGAAGACCAACAAAAAAAAAAAAACTCCCTGGAAGGGTGGCTTACTGTGATACTAATTTTATTGTTGGCCAATCACCGCTCTGGGGGGGGGGACATGCGGGCAGCTTGTGTCTCACCCCGAGGTCAAGGCTGGGGTTTCACCAGTGATCTATGTGATGGCGTTCTTGCGGGGGGGTCCTGGGTTCCAGACCAACGGATAAAATCATCTCACGCGAGACGCCGGCTCTCGCCGAAAACGCCGGACGGGAGTCATGATGTTTTCTACGAATAGCAAGGGTTAAAACTGACTGATGTCACGTTGATTCACGGTAACAAGCGGTGCTGGTTGGATGGGATTGGAGCTTCGGAAAAGAAAAAGGGTGTCTGTCGTGAATGTGAGGGTGGATGTTAGGTGTACAAGGAGGTGGGGTTCCGTGAAATTCATTGCTCTTTTGTTGAGGGGTACGTGTGAACAATGCAGCAACGGGAGGCCATTAAGCATTCACTCGCTCTTCTTCACGGGCGAATGCTGAGTGTGTCAAGTTTTGACGAAAAGAAGCAATAAAAATGATGTTCAAACTGCGAAGAACTCCAAGAGAAGGTGAAGAGATGACATGGCAATGTTGTGTTGTTGGGGCAGCCATTGACGTCATCAGACAATAAACACCCGTTCAACATGTGGATGAATGCTGTGATGTCGCTTGTTGGGCAACGCGTTGCCGTCACCAATCCGCATCTCTCCGGTGGGCAACCAAGATCAAAGATAGAGACACGTGCGGGTTTGCCACCTCCAAGCAGTGGCGTTTGGCCAGCAAGTCTGGCAATCGCGCAACCCCCAGATACCAGTCGTTTGTGAGGTGGTCCACCAGCGCCAGGACACAACCACTTTACGTTCATCTCCACCGGAAACATATTGCAGCCAGCCGTCGTCGTGAAAAAAGAGGAAGGCCGTCAGAAAGGGCTCAGGCACACTACCACACCACCTCTGGCTGCAAAGGCAAAATTTTCTGGGACTTGGCGAAAATGAAGCAATGGGCTACTGTTGATAGAGTGGGAGGAAAGTGGCCCGCAATTAATTGATTGGCCAAACTATATAAAGGAACGTTCCAAAGAAAGGCGAAAATTCCGTGGTCGACCGATGACGTCATCCACGGTCACGAGATTCAAAATTTTCAAATTTTCAAATGTGCCGTCGATGACTGACTGATGACCTCACACGGCAGCCAAGAGGTATCAGCCATCATCATACACAGGTTTCCCACCACATACATACCTGATGATGGCGACCTCACATGCATCATCATGCCCTCACGGGTCCTTTTTTGAAGATTGGCCCCGAGTAGTGTCGGAGTTTCATGAGCTCTGCACCCTACATGTACAATGTACAAGAAGCAGCAGCAGCAGTAACGCCACAACCACACCACACCGCATCAAGCAGCGATTGTGGCGGTGCAAGGAATACCTAGTACGATTGACAATGGATCATTTAATCCTCTTCATGTGATCGAGTCGCACCCACACGACGACAGATCGATGTCGCCAACATATTCCACTTCAGTTCTGACTGACTGGGATTGTGCCCTCGGGGGAAAAGCCGAGAAAGGAGAAGTTGGTATTGATTGGCACACGCCAACACGAAGATGGAATGGTCGTATTCGACTCCTGCTGCTGTTACACCACAGTATTCCATCTTCAATCACGAGTGGTACTACGAACGATGTAGCCCACACGCAGAGACGCACATAGATGAGATGAGAGCGAGTCAAAAGGTACAGCAGTAGGCTGAAAGGCCGAACCAAAACTTGTACCTTATGCTGGAACCTGCTCAGCTGCTGTGCCCCCTTGTCGATTTCAATTGCGAGTTGGCTCACTCACGACGAACATGGCCGAACGCACATCCACGCATCCTCATCTGAGGAACCCAGGGTAAGGTTAGCGACGGTTGGAGCGATTTTGTGGGCGCTTATCGTGTCTCTTCTACGTTGCCAAATCAATTCATCAACAACACTATGTCGTATGCTGCATCGCCCAGCCTTTAGGTTCTGCCCCGTTGATTCAAATCGAGGTAAGCACGGCGGCGGCAGCGGGAGACATTGACGCGTCGCTCGTTGGGCACGAGAAGAGACCTTCCCACCTGTGTGTGACCGCGTGTACAAGTATACTCTCCTCCGAACGACCCGTGACGGAAGAGCGCGCCTTCCTCTCGTTGATACGGATGCGGTATATTGTTTGTTTGTTTTTCTCCCATCATTGGACTCTGTCGTCTGCCCCCCTGGCCCCTATCCTCCACTTCTACCAGCTAGACGACCCAACCGGGGTCACATGGGAGGGGGGTGTTGGACCCCCTCCTGCGGTTCCTGCCTGAGATATTTTATCGCGAGAAGGATACAGCAATCCCTTCCCTCGCGACTTATGAAGTCGATCAAGTTTACTAACAACGCGGTATATGGGTGCGTGTGACATCCAGACTACTGCCACTGGTGTATATGCTGCGATTCAAAAAGTTCTCCCGCAGATTGAAAATCCAGCATGGTCAACTTGAAAATATTTGAAAAATACGGTCGCTTCTAGGCCTGTCCTCCATCGGCCGTTTTGCTTGTATGACGGAGAATAAGTCGGTGGAATTACTTGAAATTAGTATAGAAATAAAGTTTGTGTATCTAAATCGAAAATAAAACGGCCGATGGAGGACAGGCCTAGTCGCTTCTCTTTACTCGTACCGCCGCATATACGAAAATTGGGGCGGCGTTTGCTTGCAACATGTCCGCACCCAAAAAAGGCCAGGCCGGGCTCAGATGTGTGACACATGCTTTGAACGTCAGCTTCAAGGCCCAGACTTGGGGATAGTCCAGCGTCGTCCGAGTCTTGGCGTGAATGCTGGTGATCAACCGAGGTTGATGTTCCAGGTCGTTGTCAAATCGACCTGGGGTTGAAACACCAACCATCGTACGCATCTTTCTGACATTACGTCTTCATTGTTCGCGTGGTCTTTGTTTGACAAATGTCGCAGAAGACGAGGGAATCAAGACAGCGGGCGGCTCTGGAGAAGACCGCAAAGGGTACGCCTACACTGAACACGTTCTTCGAGGTGCGTTTGCATTTGGAGGAGGAGGAGGAGGAGGAGGCTATATGACACAGCCTGCTAGCGTGTACAGCAGCACTCCCACGAGAGAGTAGTGAGCATTAATGTTGGCTCCCTTTGCCACATTGGTGCCGAGACCAGTGTTTCCCGACGGTTGCAGTAACAACAGAGCACTTGGTTGACACTACATCCTCGAGTGCGTCCTGGCTGCCCCTGCCCCTGATCCTGCCCGATCCCCTCAGCAACCGTTTGGCGTCCCCGACGTCGGTGAACATGCACGTGCCGAGGGCACCCAAACACCACCAAGCGCCGGCAACACGTTTCATGAGTGGAATCAATGGGACAGCAGTGACGCACGGGGCGGACCTGTCGCCGCCGAAGGAACGAGGAGGTATCTGTCGGCTGCGTCGTCGTCACTCTTCGTCGGGGACGTGTTGAAGGTGCGAGGAAAGTGACTAGGTTAGAGGCCTCAATAGGGTCGGATTTGGTCGGCAGGAGGTTGGCGTTGGGTGTCGTTAGTTGTGATTGGCGTCTACTTCACGCGGACTCAGAGTGTAACGTTAGTGGCCTGTGCTAGCTACACAACAGACGACAGCAGATATGGTGCTGTCGATGCTTACTTTCTATGATACCTGCAAGTTCGCGAGGATTTCACATTTTCCCGCTCAAACACAAAACAAGCCTCGCGTGGGTTTTCACTTTTGTGTCCACCTGTTGCGAACACCCCCCGCCCCCCATATCATCACTGTGCACGACCTCTCTGTGCCTTCCATTTGGTGCTATCCAAACGTAAAATGGTATGTATGTTTAGGATCTGCTGTACCACCGTGTTGGCGATTATCTTGACCTTCATGCACGCGAGCATGATCCAGGGCGAAACACCATCCAGCCCTAACTCTCATACTGAACTTACAGGCCGGCGACAAAGGGGATGACGATGTGCCGACGCCTGAGAGGTCGCGAGGGAAGGGCAAAGCCCGAGCGGCCAACGATCAACCGGGCAAGTGGGTGCGGCCCGCACAACACCCCGACGTCCGGGCTTCGATGGAAGAAACCAAGGAGGAAGGAATTCAGTATTATTCTGATTAATAATTAGAGAAGATTTCCCGATTAATCTTCTAGAACGTCTCACAGTGATTTTAGTTTTGTGCGAAACGGTTTCGAGTGCGGTCACCTTGCCCCCCTCCCCTTCCCCATCACTCGCTTCCCGCATTCCATTTGGTGCTCTCCAAGCAAAAATGGCGTGTCCTTTCGAGTAATGTATGTCGTTTCTGCCGTACCCGCGTAACTTTGTCCATACAACCATGGAAGCACCCAACAACCAAAACCTATCTTGTTGTTCTTTCATTCTCTGCACCCGTTCCATTCCGACCCGCCCCCGCCTTTCATGATACGAAAGTTCACCCGACGCAACCGCGGCATCCCGCTCCCTTGTGCATTTGATATATGTCGATATGATAGCGTGCAATGGACCCTGTGAATGCAATGCATATGTTGTTGTTTGTTGCTGTTCCTTTTATATCTTTTTGTCGTTTTCCCGACATCAGCCCATCGTTGTTTCGACACGGCCGTGGACGCCCAGGCCGAACTGGAGGTGCGTAATAATAATTCCTCGATTGTTTTTGTTGGTCACATTACAAGCCGCCTCCTTGGTAATCACGTTGTGCCCCGCACCCCGTCTACTCAGAGCATCCCCGCTCCCCTGTGTATTTGATACGTCGAGCAAAGCGTGCAATGGACCCGTGGGATGAAGTTTCCGCCCGTCGTGTTCGTTGCAGGCGTTTCTGATTGTGCTGTTGTTGTTGCTTCCTCAAACCGACTCCCTTCAATCCCCGTGTCTACTTGGACTCACCCGGCTTTCACATCGGCCCAGCAGCCGTTACATGGGAAAATGGAACAGACAACAATTCGGTTGGTGCGGGACCGAATGAGAACAAGGCCGTGGCGAAACGGAGGGACATCCCCGTCGATGCGGGTGACGAGGGGGGGGGGAGACGGGCAACAAGCGCGCTGTCAAGACACTCACCGAACGCGGTCTTTGTCTGGAGTACTCCGCCCTGGGCCTGGTCGCCAACCGCCAGACCGCGATCGACCTAGACACAGGCGCCATCAAGGTGGACCCTTCGCTTTGGTGTGAAAAACCGAAGCTCGGGGAGCGGGGGCTCACTAAGCGAGAGAGAGAGTGGAAACTGAACGAGAGCGGGAGCATGATTCTCGGGGAACACATTAGAAACGGCACGGTCGAGCACCCCGGTTGCCAAGTCGGGGGTACGGTCCCAGTGGTCTGGGACAGGGTGGGCGGGAGGTGACTTGTGCCGAAGTGGGCTCTGCCGTACGTCAAGGCGGGCAATGTGACTCGGAGGGGAACCAACAGCAGACAACACAATGGTGCCAACCAGAGGTACAGCGCCAAGAGGGCGGGGTGGAAGTAACAGGACTGGTTATCGCTTCCGCCGTGTATATACCATTCGTACAGGGGAGAAATTCTTAGAAGGTCGGCACACGGCCGATATTGGATGGATCGGTGGCCAGCTTGCCTTTTGCACCCCCCTTTCGATTCACCGATACTTTGATCCGGTCATCCACCCCCAAGTTGAACTAGCAGACTACCGTGTACAATTGATTGGTGCCGATACCAAATAGAAAAAGAAACACTTGGTTGTCGGTGTTGCCTTTGAATCGCACACCGCGTCATTTTTGTCACAAACGTGGGGTGGACAGAGAGAGAGATAGGGGGGGAGGGAGAGAGTTTCCCGTGGTCAAGTTTTCGACATATATTAATGTATAATGTATGGTCCATCCAAGACAATTTGTCCGAAGTTCAATCCGGCGTTTAGGTGCACTTTTCTCTGCACACAGGTGGTTGTTCCGAAATCCGAAAGTACCGGCAAACGCCCTGTTTCCAGGCGCATCGATCTACGGAAAGATGTTATTTTTTTGTTCCGCTTCTTCGTTATTTCCAAATATCCCGAATTATTGGCTTGGTTTTTCCTGGGGTGTGTTTTTCTCAGAGCACAGTTCTGAGACCGGATTTCGATAGCTCTCGAAAATCCCCGGGTGGTTTTTTTTTCCGATTTCGATTTGAGGACGAAAAACTAGATCCGGGGTCCCATTCGGCTTGGTTTTTCCTGCGATATTCAACGGTATGATTTTAAAATAGACCGCGGCAATCGATTCCTCGAAAATCCCCAGGTGGTTTTTTTTTTCGACTGTCGAAAAAAACTCCCGTTCGCGAGATATTTGTATTTTTGTTTGGCCGCCCAGCAAGCGGGGAGGAGTTTTCCCCCGTGGCTACGCGAGCCCCCACCCAGCTTGTGCGCAGGGCGCAATCCACCCCCACACGCTCTGCAACGGTGCTCAGCACCCAAATTCGTCATGGGTCGGCGGAATAAGCGCCGCCGCACACCTCAAAGGGGAAGCGGCGGCCAATTCCAGCGCCGTGAGTGCTCTGCGTCAGCTGCCGATCCAACAACCCCCGATGACAGCCAGGTGTCCAGTTGGTTTGAGTCCGTGTGTTTGATTCGTGGCGATCATGTGCAAAGCATTTTAAGAGATTGCGGTTTTTGTGGCATGCCTGCCGAATGTTTTTCGGATTGCCCTCGGTAGCTAGAGGGCAGCTTTACTTCGTAGTTCGGGCGCTAGTATCTGCTGCGGGTTCATTTTAAACGAAGAGTCGAGTGTTGGTTGTGTCATGTACAGCAGCAGTATGGTCCATCGTTTATGGGGTGGGTGTTTTGCGTGCCGTCATGGCGAGGTAAGCAGGGCCGTTGCACATTCA